>OMNW01005940.1:20603-104321 GCA_900303245.1 Selene dorsalis | reverse complement strand
AAAAGGGGGGGGGGGGGGGGGGGCGGAATGAAAAGCCCAAAACTTGGCAGGACTCCCTTAAGATTCAGTGCACCTCTGCTTGTTGCAGAAATAGGTTGATTGTGCTTTGACCAATCCCAGTTTGACTAAAAAAAAGAATGGGGGAAAAAGGAAAAACTAAAGGAAAGAAAAAGTACAAAGAGAACAAGAGAGTAGTGTTTTTTGTTCACAGTCGTCATTGAGCGACAGGGAGACTGTGAACAGCGAATGAACACAGTGACAGAGGATGTGTTCAAACTTTCCAATAAAGGAGCATTGAAAAAGGCCACACGCTGAGTGCCTGGCTGACGCGAGAGAGCTTGACAGCCTCATCAAATGCTACGTTGTTGAGAGACTTCCTGCATTCACAAAACTTCACCTCTCAAGTGACCACAGCCTGATTGCACAGGCTAGGCTAATTAAAAATCTCAATTCATGCAGTTTCTTTCACAACGGCGACACTCAAGGCAGGAAAAGGCCACAAATTTCCCATCAGTCACTTTTTTTTTTTTTTTTAGTGCAGTCCTTAAAAGCTAATAATTGGTTTACAAGGTCAAATGGGTCATCTTATTAATCACAACTAAACAACAAACTGAATGAACATTGTCCATGAAGTCATTTCCGGCTTGAACCTTTAGCTCGTGTTTTGTTACATAATAAAGGTTCACTTTAAGGGTAACTCCGTTTACTAACCTCCTGCTTGCGGAAAAACATACTCATTACTGTATTGAACAGTTGTCTATAACCCATATGCCTGTTTGGTGCATGATGAAGTGCATGAGAAATCTGCAGTCCCTGCACTATAAATCTTTCAGTTCATTTACTTATCTGTCATCCCATTGCCTTAAATACACACACCATCGCTATCATTCTTGCACACAGAGAGAATCCTCCCAAAACTGATCATGTTGTTAGGGCAATAAAATACAGCAGAGCAAGTAAAGTCTATGTCACAGTGACAGTTGTGTGGAAAAAAGTTAAAATCTCATTTTATGTCCCCAGCCATTAATCATTAGAAATGATCCATGAGTAAAGCTGTAACTCTCTGGATATACAGTGCATTACGTTGTACACAGATGACTAAAAAAAACAATGTTTTCAGAGGGGAAGGAAGGAAAATGTATTTTAACTGTGATAGAGTGGTATGTTTATTTGATTTTCTTTCCTAAAAATTCTTTATGTGAAATGCAATTCTGAAGATTGTTGTTTTGCTTGATTCTCCTTTTAACATCCCTGGTACTGGAAGCTGGAATACCAGCGGGTGAAGTATGACGGCAATTACAGAGGCTGATAAAGCTGGAAAATGACAAGAGACAATGTTGCCATGCAAATCAATGAAGCTCCCCTCAGAAATCAAACTTAACTGAATTGCATCAGCCCAAAACAAAGTTAGCGCTACAATCAATAGAAAACCAATGTACTCTAAGAGTCGCAACACTGGCACTGGACAAAAAAGAATTGAATGTCTCAGAGATTGCAAAGGCTAAGATAAGTGGAAATCAGATTACCAGTTTGTCTGATTTCCACAAATGACATTAAAAAACAACAACAACAAAAATACAATACTTGACTTTTTTTAACAAGAAGAGGACCTACTCTCACTTCTCAAAGATAGACCTTTCATCAAGGAGTTGTGTGAGCTGTTATTCAGCCCAATATTACTGCACTCAAACAGATACTGCAGCTGTAGAATCAAAGGCGAAGTACAGAATTTCGACTCTGGTCTAAAAGCAGAATTCACAAATGCTTACAAGGATAAAAACAGGTCAGATTTTTGGTTAAACAGTGTCTTGGGTTAATCCAGTTAAAATCTAATGATGATTATGGGATGAAGCATCAGTGTGTCGCTTTAATTATTCTGAGACATCCATCCAACTCCACAGTGATTCTGTCTGGCCTCCGGGAGAAAGTTGCCAATCAATGGCAGCAATAACCATTACTTCTTATGTGCAGGAGGTTGAGGTGAGATGTAAGGTGAAACATAAAGACAGGAAAGGTGGCAGGAAGAAACAGCAGTGATTTCTTTCTTTCTTTTTTTTTTTGAGAGGAACTTAAAAGCGCAGGCTCATTTCCATTGTGACAGAAGCGGCGAGTGACATAGATAATCATACACACAGAGGTTTTGCAAAGATTGCTGGATAGACAGATAGATGCAGGCAAAAGTGACGCAGGATGAGGGGGAGTACCCACAAAGAGTAATCATGCAGCGCAGCCCCAGGTTAAAGCGTGTGATATTTTTGGGTACAGTCCCCTCACCGCCTCCAGGCAATTTACATAGTACTGAGAGACTACAGCTTCATTTCCCCCTGTAGCTCAGCTTTGTGAGAGCCGAGCAGTCAAGAGGAATTAAAATAATTTCTGAGACCATTGCTGTTTATGTCCAAACTGCCCTGACCTTATCACAAATATGAGCTATTCACTTTTCATTTTCACTGTTTTTCCTTTTCTCCCTTTGGGGAGTTTTATTTCCCCTCGAGTCCTCTCCCTTAAACCTGGGAGCCAGATTTTCTTAAATTAAGCAGTGGCCAGCCTTCTCCATGTTTAAATCCTCTTTTGGACTAAAGCTCATTATCATCCACACATATAATCTCTCAAATTGGTACCAAACGCCCTAGCTGTAAAAGTGGGCTGCATAATTTGCTAACGGAGCCTGAAATGAACGTATTATCTTTCAGAGAGAAATATTAAAATGGAGATAATGCAGTATATTGTATTTAATGTTGAATGCCTGCAGACAGTTGAAGTTCCAAGACAATGAACAGATAGAGGGAAGCACAACAAATAAAGGTGAGAAGAAACCTGAAGTTTTTCAATCATAAAATTTGCATGTACCTAAAACTTTTCACCCTGTAGTTTTTTTTTTCAGCTAATAAATGGACAAACTCCATTTTATATATATCAATACAACCATTATCACTTTTTAAATGGAGATAAATCAAAACTAAATCATGCGAAAGGACTGGGATAACATACAGCTAAGCTCTGGTTGTCACATGTATTATGATACTAAAACATCTCGTCTCCTGGCAGATCACTGGGGGAAGATCACCATGGTAACCTGCTGCATGGCTGACCTGCTCTGGAGCAGGTTAACTTCAGAGGATTGGATCAAAACCTGTCCAGTCAGATTACTGGAAAAACTGAGTTATCATTCCCACACAATGGTGACAGTGACAGAAAGGTTCACAATACAGCGACAAATAATCAAGAGCACTGTATTGATATTGTATAGATCAGATGGAGCGTTTTGCTGTTCCAGGCCAAAACTACAGTATCTTCTAACAAACAGAGGCAGAGTTCATCACATTAAAGAACTACGTATATAAAGAAGCTTAATTGAATTACAGCTGCATTTCTGAAGATGGTTTTAATCTTTTCCCATCACTGGGGCTCAGAGTAACACGGAGACTGTGATGATAATTGGGTGGAAAAGAAAACCTGCTGCCCTTTCTCAGAAAAGTATTTAATATTTCCTGTGATTGGAAATGCAACATGGCAGATAGATCTTATCAGGTATCAACAATTTTTCCCCCTCCTCATCTCTGACATTCTCTGTAACTTTTCTATGTGCATCACACATTCATTCATTTGCTTATCAGACAAAAACATGCTCCTTATTCATAGTATAAGCTTAGATTTCTATTTCTACAGCTTCTTATTCCATTCTAGTATCACGATCATATCTTGTACACTTTACGTATCACTACAACTGGATTTACCTGCAGTTATCACCATTGTGTCCTCTGTCATATTATCAGTAGTTCATGTACAGCTGTGACAACGTAGCTTCTCATTAACATCTCACCTCAAGGTGGACATGCTTGAAGGCAGATATGTGAACCCAGTGTCGACCAAAGACAGTTGTTAATGAGCTTTGTGATGCCTCTTATCCAGACTAAGTGCAGCACCCTTCATGGTTGAGGCCCTTGCTTCCAGCATGCAGCTATCAGTGTGTCTCACCTCTTTCTTGTGATGCTAAAAATGAGCATTTCATTGGATAAGATTACTCAGATTATTCAGATTACTAAAGAGGAGTAATGGTTGAATGAGTTTGTGGGCAAATCTGCTTGAGTGACAGATGTCTGACCCTCTTAGCTCCGCCCCCACTTCCACCCTATTTCCTAAATCTGGATTTCACTAAAGCCAAATCCAATCATCCCAGGGGCTCCATACGCCTCTGGGTGACATTTTTCCACAGATACATCTTTGATCCACATACAGAGGCAGTGACAGTTCACTTCAGCTTTGAACACCTCAACCTGCAGTGACACACTGCATCTTCACAGAGCTGCAGCCCTATCCACCCTTTCTGGGCTTTTTTTTTTTTTTTCTAAATTGCAGCGGTGTTGTAACATTATTACAGGTCAGGAAACAGGCCACAAAGACACCATTCGGCTCATAAATCAGGTGATTGATTGTCATCCATCTCCAACAGCGGGCTGTGCCATGCGACTCCAACCCAGAACACATATCCATAGTAACCCCAAGGCCTATCTGGTACACTTGTTGATTGGCTTCTCTCTCGCTCTCTGTGAGCAGCAGGAGGGAAAACAACTCCATGTGGCAAGCCATTGCGTATCTAATATTATGTGTGTGATCAGTCTGAGGCAATCATTCAACATTTGTGGCACTGACCAAGGAAAGATGAACTGAAGGTATGCACGGATGTGTGCCACTGATGTGTGTGACAGAGAGAGAGCTTGAATTTCTGCCGTCAGTTTTCAATCTTCCTGGACTTGTTTACGAAATATTTCTACACTTCATTTTGAGCATTTCCATCTCAGACTGTGATCGGTGAAACTGTGAGTTTTACCTCTGTGAGAATTATCTGACTTTCAGTAGTTTTCATGTGTGACTGACATAGTAGAAAGGGTCACCAGTGCTGTGCCCCCTCTCTCCCACAAAATTCTTGCTGACAGCTTCCTGCCATCTTCAACGTCCTTTAATATCAATTACAAAGTCAAGTAGCCTGCTATAATTGAATTTGTGCTGTGCGCTGACGTCCCCTGTTAGGAATCACTGTCTTGTGCAATTAAGAGGGGCCTTGTTATTGGCCAAACTGCGAGTAGCCCCATTAATGCGGGGGGAAGATTCTATCCTATAACTGACGTATTAATGTTGACATCCTCCCAGAGTTGTGCATTGCGAAGGGTGTGAAGACTGTAAATTTAATTGACTGTCAGGATGTCCTTGATTTTTCCTCCTGTTAGAACATGGGGAAGTCTGCAAATCGAGGGAAAAATGTATGCTGTGGACCTACTACAGTGGCAATGGATAAATACACAGGGAGAGATGGATGATGAGCAGCTGCACTCTAATGGGAACCAAGGTCTTGTTGTGGTGGCGTGTTTTATTTACAGCTGCTCTTCATCAGAGTGACAACCTGGGCCCTCGGATCATCCTTAATAGAAACTAGAAGCAGAGGGGATTCTCTATTCCATTTCCAAATGGGAACAAATGTCGAGGACCTTGCTTTTTACATATGCATGAGTAACAGAATGATGCATTTACAGTGAGTGAGTGTTATGGGTAATATATTGCTGGAATTACTGGGAGACTGTGGAAAGGTAAGCATCATTTGTCTGGAGACTCATCAATGTCTAGTGAAGAAATGGGGACTAATGACTGTACAGCAGAGGGGAGGGGAGAGGCCAAATTTGTCTCAATCAGTGTCACAGAATATGATCATGAATCTACAACTGTCATCAGTGTTCACCAGGGGGATACGAGTTAACAGTTTTGTTAAGGGGTGACTTTAACTGAATATGAAATAGATGAGGTAACCAGCTGGTGGGCAGAAAAGCTGCTTGTTTTTGAAAATAACGTGACAGTTTTATTTTCTCTGCAGTGTCCGGTGGTTGTGGCTGACAGCAACACTGTCCCTGATTCGCCTCATTAGAAGTCGTCTTTGATCAATAAAATGTCTAACAGCCCAATTTTTAGAGTTTCCTAGCTGCTGTGTTGATAAGCAATATAAATTTCTTTTTTTTCTTCTTACAAATCAAATGAGTAGTCATATTAACCAAGCTGGGACTGAGGGAAAATTCCCTGAATATTGTTGAAGCTTTTCTCACAGAAGACAGCAGTTTCCTTCAAGATCTTAAAAGTTGGCCTTGAGGTCACTGTGACAAAAAGACAGCAGGTCCGCTCCTCAAGACACCATGTGCGTCATCAATAGACACGCTGTAAAACCGCTCCAAGGCAAGAGGTATCACAGTAAATCACTGCGGATAACAGAAACTTCTGATGCTCGGGTGCAGCACAGCTGCACTGTGCACATCTGAATATCAAAGATAAGTAGACACAGACTTCCAAGGCAATGCAGCTGAATGGTGATGCCAGTGAAATATTTTAGAAAATGACTTAAGTATTTAGGTGATATTCAGACTATCTGTCAGTGTTTTAATACATGCACATGCCGTTTTTATTGTACTCTGCAATCAGGTTTGCCAAAAGTCATTTTCAGTACCCTCCAAAGATCCTTCTCACTCTGATTGTAATCCATGTTCGGAGATGAAAAAAAGAATAAATGCATAGTTATTACTTAAGAGAGTCTAAAGTGAGACCTTACATGAACCCAAGTTTCTATTTCATATCAAACAAAATGCAGCTCTGTGGTGCACAGAAAGAGGATTCTGCTCCATTTAGCTCACTGCCAAGTAACCGAATGGGCACATGCAGGGATTTCTCACATGGTTCTTCCAAGCATCTATTGTATAGTACGGTACAAGTGGCCAACAAGGGAGCTTATTGTGCGTTTAAGACAATACCAGCACCACAGCCCATTTTCAGAGAGCAGGACCTTCTCTTGCCTTTTTCTTTCTTTATTTTTTTTTAAATGACCAAGGCTAAAAAAGTGAGATAGAAAGACACCAACAAAGCTACAGCTTGTCCATGAATCACCCACAACCAGAGAAAGATCTAACTTTGTTTTCATCAGAGGAGGGAACAAACAGATTTCCTCTTCTTTTATAATAAAGAGGTGGGACATGCAAACCTCCAAACATACAGTATTTCCTTTCAATGCCAGCAGTGCTCTACAAAAACAAGCACACCATTACCAAGCGTTTTGATGAAGGCCAATTTGGAGGGTAGATTTTTCCACTGGGAAGGCCACAAGCCCATTTCTCTGTCCCTCATATCTGGTAAATTATGATGTGCATTCTGCACACAAACAACCAACAACAATGATTTACAAAGCTAGGGCTGTAATTCTGATTGTAACCTGTAAAAAACTACGTACTCTTTTGTAACATACTGTTTTCATCACACACATAGCTACAGTATGAAGTGACACAGATATATACAATGCCACTATAATAGTGTACGAGAGAAGAAAATTCTTCAAGCTCCAGATTTTAGTTAATATCACCTCAGTATCAAAAAGGACTCGTCTTCTTGCACAGAAATTGATCATAAACACCAGACAACAGCCTCAATAAATTAGAAAGCAATGCAGCAGCAAGACATTTCAAACAGAAAATAACTCCTGGAATGAATCACATATCATGGGCTGACCATCATCGACTGATAATATAAAGCAGTGTAAGAGCTTCCAAGTGTGCGGTTTTACTTTAACATCTAACTTGATGTGCTGCATTAAGCAGAAATATATGTAATTATTCTGTTCGCCCAACCATTCAGGCCATATCAGCATTCTAACAAAGAGGAACCACAGCAAAGGACAAATGGATACGTTCTCCTACATATGCATGCTGAGGATTAGTACGGCAGATATACATTGTATGTTTTTGCACCGTTCCACCCGGAGTACAAGTGCAGACAAAGCATTACTCAAAGAGAGTGTTTTGAATTTAATCATCTACAGATAATAGCAGGGCACATGCTGCAGTGTGCAAGGAGTTTCCAGAATTTGAATGTTTATTTGTGAGCCCAGCGAAACGGGATGCAAGTGAGATAGTGGATTTATTGTCCCAAAGGGAGTCAATCAAGTCATTACATTTCTATCAATGGGCCGACACTTCTAGGTTTGATATTCTATGGTGAAATTATTAAAAAAAAAAGGTACAAACAAACAGCACCACAAACTGACAGAGTTTAGAGCTGCAATTTCAACAGGACCCCCATAGTTCTCCAGACAACACTGGAACAGAACAAGGAACTATTTGGTTCTGCCATAGAAAATACAAACATTACAAGGGAAAGCTTAACAGCTGCACCAGTCATCCAAAGCTTCAACTGTCATACAGTGCAGGTGGTGACAAACCAGAATAAACATATGACCGAACAAACAGCAGTTTATTCAGAATGAAAGCCTAACTCCAGAAAAATGTGTCTTTGAAAATAAACCCGCTACGATACCAGGATACTCACCTTCCAACCCCCATTGATTTTTTTCCATTCTATAAAAATCAAAAGCAATGCAATTTCAAACTAGCTTTCATTGCACAGAATCCCTTTTTACAAGGCTACTCTAACTTTCAACCAGCATGGTTTCTAATAAAGCTGTACAATCTAAAAGAAAAAGAACAAAGGACGGGGTCTGGCTCGAATGGGGTGTTCATTTATCAGTGGACACGTTTCAAATCCTTGCTCCAGGCAATGGCTCGTGAAGCATCCGAGGAGATGGCCCATAGGGACTTCTGCTGGAAAAGCAGAAAGCCCTTTGATGAGCCTTGGGCCATTCCTGCACCTGTGTCTAATATGCATGGGTAAAAACCCAGACACAAGCAGCCTCTGGGTGGTGAAAAAACAGACTGGCAAAAGACTTCCTTAGCCAGTGTAGTTGTTCCACGAGCTTACATCCACATGCCTGTAGAAATTATCGTTTAGTCCGCAGAGACATGTGGGACTGGTGCAACAGGCATGTTTAACAAACACACAGTACCAACAAAGACCACTCTTAGATGCAAAGTGATTCATGGATCCATAAAAGTAATTCACTACGATTCTCATTCATTTGTTCACTTCCTCACCCAGTTTGCCCTTGCACCTGGGGGGCCGATTCAAGCCTGGGGATGTTAATTTATGTCACTGAACCAGTATCATTGGCTCTTTGCCTCCGTGCACTAATGCAGTACCAGTAAACCCAGTAGACTTCAACACATTTACTGGCTGTGTTTTTACCAATACTGTGATTTGTGAGAAAAGCTAATTGTGCAAAATGTCACGACTAAATAACCAGGCTAGGCCGACAGTTTTAAAAAGCACATTTACACCGAATAGTGAAGACACAGCAGATCATTTGTAAGGGCAGCTTTACCCACTTACTTGAATTGGGTATTTGCATAGAAACTGACATGTTATTAGGCAACATGTTGCAAAGCCTTCAGGAATAAACAAATCAGATGTCTTCTCTACAATGAATTAAACAAGACTGTTCCATGCAACTCATCAGCAAACATCAACGATGACATGTTCCATCATCACTCACTGCACTTCAAATTTAATTTCTGAGTCTTCGTGGCTTGTTAAAAGACAGGACAGCTCTGTTTTTCATCTAAACTGGTTCGAGTCTCTAAGTACAGCAGTTCAAGACCATGTGATCCCCTCGCTGTTAACTTAAAATGATTTGTGCTCTCAGCAAAGGAAAAAAAACAGAAAGCCTTGAAATCTTGGCAGGTTCCAGGGAATCAAATGTCTGTACTAATTAAGGTAGCTGTTGTAAATATTTTGGATACCCTGACTACAATAGAAACTTTTACACTTTTTAGAATTGTCTTTCATGTGAACAGAAGTTACAGTAGTTGCAATGAAAAGACAAGACTTACCTGAGCCTCTCTTTGACACCACTTTCAGGCAATGGACCACAACGGCATGAAGCAGGATCAGAAGTGAAATGGGAGCTTTCATTTTTCACCAGTCCTACAAGAAAACAAAAGCTTGCATTATTACTTTGCACCGAGGCAAGCTGTGAATACACTGGAACCATCCAAAACATCAAAAAAAGGAGAAATAATGATTTTGGCAGGAGATGCTTGATCAAAGCCTGAAAAGATATATATATATAAAAAAATAAAAATCTCTGCAGTTTCTGAGCCAATAATAAAAACTTTTACAAGCCCGAAGGTCACATGAAAAAAATCAGGCACCTCTATGTGCAAATTCTGTTCTCTGAAGCATTTGTCTGCTTGCTTTATTTATACCTTCAGTCTCTTCAGGGATTTACTGTATAATGAGGGCGAGGCTGTTGATGATACAAATGTCAAGATGCATTTCTGTCAAGGCAAACGTGAATTTGCTGCGACAACACTAATCCAACGTCTTTCACAACCAACATGACATGTTGCCGTCATTGCTGCTATTATTAATAACACTATTACACACATACTATGTATAACTATTATTTTTATATGTACAGTTTGACGGTGCATGAATGAGAGAGTGCGTTCAGATGTTCACACTCAGTGGGCCCACTGACAGCAGCCTTTACCCTGACCAATAAGTTCCAAGAATTTGCGGTGGAGATGTACCAAAGATTACTGTATATCTTTAAAGAGTGATCGTACGGGTCATCCACCCATAGACATGACTGAAGGCTTTCCATCTTCCCTGGTGATGCTCTCCAGGACAAGTCTCTCTACCTTTGGTCTGCCCTTCATCAAGCAGAATACAGCCCATTCAGACTGAGATCAGCTGACTGACTCTGCCAGTCAAGGATATTGGCGAACATGAGAAGCTCTCTGGATGCTTTGGCTCTATGTTTAGGGTCAAAGTCCTGCTAAATTATGAAATTTTGCCCAATGAGTTTTGACAGATTTGGCTTAATCTGAGCCGACAGAATGATCTGGATGAATCCCCATGTTTGACAGACAAGGTGTTGGCTTTGTCTGCTGCTCTTTTTTTGTTCACTTTCTTCTTTCCATCATTTTCATGCTGTGGCTGATATTTATTTCATCAGTGCAGACAAGCCTGTTCTCGTACTCTCCGACTTCTTTTTGTATGTTTTTGTGAAGTGCAGCCTGGTCTCTCTCTGTTTTTGAGGCTTTACCAGGCATTTACATTTTGTTGGGAATCCTCTGAGATTATAGTCATGCCTTCAGTCTCTTCAGACTCTTCAAGTTGTCACTTGATCATTGACAGGGAAAAATGTCCGCCTACATCCTACAGAGACATTCTTGACTTGCTGTGCAAGGGTTTTTCTTCACAATGCAAATCATCTCACTTCATTTACAAGACATGGGCAGCTCAGTCTACTGGGCTGTTTGCCTCTTTGTAGTTTTCCTGTGGTCACCTGGACCCGGACATTGATTTTGACAAGTTGACCTTTGACATCTATCTGACGGATTTAGATACCTCCTTCAGTTGGTCACTTTGTTACTTAACATACTGATAGAAAACTAAATGATTGCTCACAATCAACTCCCACTGCTTGCGACCCCCTGTAGTTTGTGTGTTAAAAGCATGAAAGCATTCCCAGCACAGGTATTTCAATGCTGATGTCACCCTCAAACCAATCAAAGCCGTATTTTATATTGAGTGCACTGAAACACAGCCTGACAACCAAAATGCATAATTATCCAAATTCTTAATTCTGGATTGTTTCATATTGCTAATTCTTTTATGTGGTTTGAAATAATAATTCATTCAGCCTTGGAATAAATCAGCTGAATGTTGCAACAACAAGGTGAAGCCATTTCTTAGTAACTGGAGATAATAGACGGAGCTATGTGGAGACAAGCAAAAATGCTGCAGTATGACAACCATGTGCACTATCTGAGCAACACAAAAACTCACACAGCAATCAGAGCTGAGTATAAACTATGGCAGGAAAAAAGCTCACTGAAGTCAAACTTCATAATATAAAATTAGTTTAAGGGTTAATCTAAATTTACAGTGATTACTCAGGTTTTGCCTGCAGCTAATAACATTTCCCAGTAATACACGTGTTCATTGAACCCAAGGATAAAACTGTATAAATCTTCTTTTTGTTTGGCTAATAACTGATCTCCTTGCTAGAGGCAAAAGTGCCATTCCAGTTATGGCTTGAAAAGATGCCAATGTCGGCTGCACAGACTCTTCCATTGGCATTTCGGTCACGACAAAGATGCTTCACATAGATTCCACAAAGCTGCATCAGAAAAGCTTTGAGGGGAAATCCTGAAAAGCCACAATAACCCTTGAGACACTCACAGAGGCATGCGAAACTGGCCAGCAGCCAAAGATGGCGACATTGTCATGTTCTCCTTGTCAAAAGGACTATTGTCGTCAGCCCTTGCTTCTTGCAACCAATGCAACCTCAGAAAAGCTACACGGCACCACACAAAAATCTTATCTTTTTAATTACTTTTCCATGTTGGGCACAAACTCTGCAACAAAGCTGCAGTCTCCCCCTTTGGTTTGAACACAGAGGAAGGCACTGAATCACCAGTTCTGCTCTGGTATCCTTTCAGCTCACAGTGATATCCTGGACTACTAAACATCAAAACCGATATGTGCTATCACTGAAAAGGTTAAAAGTGTGCAATTTATTTTTATTTTTCATCTCTCTCTTCTGTTTTTTTTGGGGGGGTGGATAGGAACCATAGAAATGAGCAAATACAACTGATAGATACACTGATCGTATGCTGGTCCAGCACATGTGCACAGAGCAAAAATATATCAAAAAAAAAAAAATCTGTGAAAACATGACGTCTGGTTTTGCTCTAATGTTGTTAAGCAGGATATTGTTGCACAAGTGAGGTTTCACAAAACCGTTTCCAAGGACACTGACCATGCTGTCCGTCCTCCACTGAAGGTTAATTGTAAATATGTTGTTCTTGTCGTTTTCCCGGGCATCGATTAGGGTAAGAGCGTACCTTTGAATGGTAACAATACAGCCAAAACAGAAAATCAAAGAGAAACTAATACATTATATTATGTTACATAACATTACATACAAATAATGTGCCACATTGCAGCTGTCTAATGACTATCAGTGTACCAGGCGAGTGCAAAGACATTGTTCCTGTGCAATGGCATCGTGATTCATTACTGTAAATGTACATTGTGGCATAATGAGAAAAAGCACCAAAAGACAGAGGTCAGAAGAAAAAGAAAATTCAGGCAACGTCAGCTACATGCAGCAGGACAAAGCACTGCCTGGTGCTCAGACACCACAATGATCCACAGTCCAAAACCCAAAGAGATTCACAGAACTATAACAAAGGCCAATGGAAATCAGCGAATCCCCACAACTAACATGCTGGAACTAGAGAATTGTTCATATTTTCTTCTTGAAAATTGGTTCAACAAAATCGATGCCTATTCCGTTTGTGTCAATCAACTAATTGTGCCATTAGACAGGCGTCAGTAAGATAAGCAGCATTTGAGCCCTCACTAGTTGTGGTGGGTGGGAGTGGGGAGGTTAGAGTGGTGTGGAGGCATCGTCCAGCCTGAGGGGAGAAGCTGCCCCAGACTCAGCATATTCCTGTGCATCTCCTGCCAGATGAACAGCGGGATGAGCAGACTCAGGCTGAACTAGACTGTCCTTAACTGTTGTGCTACTCTGTGCATTCACCTCAGCTCACCAGTGCTGGGCAATTATTCAATAATGATGATATTCTGGGTGGATTTCAACATCCACTCCAGATTCTCAGCTTCATCTGAGTGGTACCAGGTTGTCATGTGGACAGTCAAGATACTTTCGATTACCTCTGTAGAAGTTTGAGGAAACCTGGAGCTCGGAGTACAGCACATGTCCAGAACTGTCCAGAATCCAGTTATATAAGATCGTACTCAGGACTGCTGAGCTTGTTAAGCAACATTCAGACATAGGTACTGTTATTTTTAAGGTGTGAGGACTGAGTGGAGTATTGTTGAGGATCCCTGACATGCTGGATTACTAGCATTTTACAGCACCTCAGAATGATGCAGCTGGGTGCCACAGGGTGGTAATCTCTGTGGCAGGTGCCGCAGACTTTTATAGAGGGACAATGCTGACTGTTTGCTGGTGGGTGAGCAGTTTTCATGTGAGAATGATGTGTCAAATATTTCAGTAAAGCCATCAGCCTCAATGCTAGGGACATTTTTTGAGTTCACAGCCATCTTCACATTCACTCTCAGCAAGGTCTTTCTCATGTCTGCTGTATACACAAGTGCCAGGTCGTCTGTTGAGAACATCAAAGCAGCCATTTAAGGGTGCTGAGCTCATCCGGCAAACAGTTCTCACAGGTATTGATGCAGGCATTCTTGCTTTTGTAATCCATTATTGCCTGCCACATATCTGTGTGGTGTCTGTTTGCAGTATGGTTCCTTTCGAGACTGTACTTCATGCTTTTGCTTTGTGTCCACAATGGCCGCTTTCCACCTCAGCCTGGTTCTGTGGTACATTTGAACCAACTCAATTGAAAGCCACTTTGTAGACCCTTACCACATTAACTGTCTGTATCATTACAGGACTGATACATCAGCTGATTTATGAAATAAATGTTCTCGCCTTGACCACTGTTGCTGTGGTTCTCTTGGGCGACATATCCAAGTCTCTGGACTTCAAACAGCAGATCAGGTACAGTTAGATCAGTCCATTATTTCACAACTGATTTTACTGAGAGTAAGCAGGCAAGAAAAGAAAGGAAGGGGACCAGAGGGGGCTTGCAGCCACCAGGAATGGTGGAATAAATCTGAACAAGATCTCATTGTTCTCCCTATTCTACCAAATTACTGAAGTGTTACCACAAACACAGTAAATGATGGTGGTTTATCTCTCATTTTCTGCTTCCGATGCTGATGGGGTCTATTTAACAGGATGGCCACCTGTTTGAAGAGACAAGCAACTCCAGGGCTTATCGAGGTTGAACACTCAATTTGTTATCAGTAATCATGAAAAGGGTGTCAATGTATTATTGTCACTATCGTCTTACTTTCTGGCACATGGTTATTAGCTCGTGATAAGTGAAAGATTCAGTGCAGCTGTCTAACTGTCAAGAGATATGATCAGGAACACAATGGAGCAGAAAAAAAGCAAGAAGAGTTATCCCTGCTCAACAAATGAATGGATACTGGACGTCCAAAAAATATGAAATCATAGGGGGAAAAAAACCGCCCTCCCTTAGAAAGCCCACAATGAAAGCTTATCCTGTCAAGCATCTCAGTGTGCCATTCTTTAAAGAGAAGCTCATCCAAGAGGTGCTGTCACCTGCCTCTCATTCTTTGATTTTATTTTATTTTTTTTTTGTCTCAAGCATCCACTTCCTCCCCACCCTGACAGTGTTTCCTCCTCAGCGGATTCATCCAAAATTCAATTACTTTCGAGGAGGGTTCAGCCAGAGAAATGGGGCACTCTCTCAACACTCTTGGGGCTCAGAATTAGCCCTGAGGAATGCATCTCCCTCTCACACTCACACACAAACAATTTCAGCGATCGACCAGTGCAGCTTTACTGCTTTACTGCAGCTCGGCAGATGGATATTAAGATGATGATTTATACGGATCTCTCACTTCAAGTCTCTCTTTCTCTGTCACACATTTTCTCGGGCTGTTCACACTGAAGGCCCTCGTGCTCAATCCTGAACAACCGCTCATATCTGATGTTTTCTAGATGACTGTTCATATCTTTGCAGGATGTTACTCACATCAGGCACCAATGGGAACTGACAGCAAGCAGCAATATTAGACATCCGTTTGGTACCAGCACCTCTCCTGCTCATTTGGAAAACATTTCAGTTCTGTGGCTCCAAGTTTTGATGGAACTGAGCTGAGGTGTAAAACTGATGATACTATTCATTTTATTTTTCTTAATGTATTTTTATTACGGAAGAGCAGTTTCATTTAAATGTCTCAGAAAGCCAGGCTGCGGCCCTTGTGACAACAAATTCTGATCCAGGCTCTTAAGTATAAGTTACATGCACTGCATCACATATCCAGATTGAAAATAAAAAAAGAAAATCATCAGAACTGCGACACTTGGAGTTTCAGTATGAACAGACACCCTCTCTGTCTCTGTGATTACTCCCCCACCACTCCCCCATGTCACCCCTCTGCACCCTTCTTCCTACCTCCAGTCAGAAAATTGGTACTGTGCTCGGTGAGTTATTAACATTTCTATTTGTGAGGAATACTCTTCAAGCCCTTGCACCCTTGGCTGACGCACACATACACCCACACGAGTCTGTGCTCTCCTCACTGAATTATTCCATTTCAGATTATCTAATAACCCTGCAACCAAAAACCTCCATGTTCTTGACATGCATGGAGGAAGTGAGAGGGGAGGAGAGAAGAGGTCGCTTCTTGAATGTAATCAACATCTCTGAACGTTTAACACTGCAATTGTCTTCCAATAAATGTTTATTCTGCGTAAAAATATGCACAGTCCATTTCCTCCCTGGAAACAGTGAGAAAATAGACTGTGTAAATCATCCTGAGCACAGTTCACAGATGAATAAGAAACAATTAAAGACACAAACTGTGTGCAGCAACATCTGATTGCTAATTTGTATTTGTGTGGTGAGAATAAAACAACAGACTAGAAATCCTTGTGTCATCATTTTTAAAATTACAGATGTCTGAGTTGCAACGGACTCTGATGGTGGTTTAAAATGTTACTATCTCTGTCGTTACTCTGAGTAATAATTGGTTGTGCTTTCTGTGTTTTCATGCTGATGCAAAAATGATTACTAATTAGGCTAAAACCTTGACTCAAAAACAGCCTGCATGATGTTTTTGTTTTTTTTCAGATCTTCTGTATTTGTTCTATTCAAAAATATTGCTCTACAGCACAGTTTAAATGCAATTTGAAAGCCTTCGTCGTGACTGCATGAATATGATTGTGGTGGGAGAAATACTAATCATTTTAAAATAATTAATCTGACAATGAATCAATACATATACTGTATATCATAATCAGACAAACTCAGGTTGGCAAAGTTCCCACATTCTGAGAGACAATACTGAGAACACATGACCTGAGTGTTCCTGATGGCAGCCGCGCGCCTGCTCAGGTCAAACGGTAATTAAAATATACTGCAGTGTACTCCCCTTCAACTTCCCACTGAACAACTTCGGCAGTTTCGGCACAAGTTGCACAGTCATCATTATAACTTCCAAAGATGTAAATGAGTTAGCAAGGAACACATGAAAGCAATACTATCATTACCAGCTGCCAGTGTGAATTCACATCCCCCTCTAGTCAGAACGGCATGCATTTTATCTAACGTAAGGGTTTCTTCTATTCAGAAGTGACAGTTTCAGAGTTTTACAACAACCTAACTGCCTCTGGGTTTTAAAACAAAATCTTTGGTTGTTGTGATGCTATAGTTTCCTCAACATCTATTAAATCTTCATACAATACTCGTACCATGGGAATGAGGAGTGTTGAACTCAGCAAATGGCTAAAATAAACAGCTAGCCTTAAAATTTAACTGGGCTCTTAGCTTTCCATTTGACCTCCACTGTTATAAAGCCAGGCAAAGTGACAGAAACCACTTTCAGTAGTTGAAATATGGCACATACGGTATATAATGTATAATTTATATTTTCTATTTTCGGTCTTGGGAACTGTTAGCCACTGCACTTTGAGTGAATTCTGCGGACACACATAAACACACGCACACACATACACACACACTGTCTTTGCAGTCACGTCCAATTCTTAGTCCCATTCCCTGAGCTGCCTGCTAACTAGGTTCTTTATCCTGCCTGGCTGTCAGGGAAATAAGGATGACATTAAATGAACGGAGCTCTCTCTTTGGATATTCCAGGCCAGTGGTGAGAGGACTGAGGGAGACCCTGCTGGAATCACTGAGAGGAAAAGGTGAAAGGGGAAGACTGGATGAATAAGCGCTAGAACAGAGGAAAAGAAGAGAGGATGAGAAGACATGAGAGGGAGTATCATGAGACGCCGAGGCAGCG
Source organism: Selene dorsalis (assembly GCA_900303245.1). NCBI lineage: Eukaryota > Metazoa > Chordata > Actinopteri > Carangiformes > Carangidae > Selene > Selene dorsalis. The sequence continues at coordinate 86,516 of OMNW01005940.1, read as the reverse complement.
GGGCACCGGAACATGCAGAGAAGTACATGACCGGGGAATAAAGTGTTATTGAACTGAATTCTTATGCAAAGTATTTTCACATGATAGTGATTTACATCCGAGTTTTACTGAGCCGACAGTCTCCATAACTACCCATAAAACCCTGTTGATGTGATTTAAAAGATTAAGCCAATTTGTAGCAACTGCACAGCAAATGTTCCAGTGTTAATAGTTGATTTTTCAAAACAGACAATTATAAGGTGTGTCAAAGAGCTGTTTGTTCACTCACAGCTGCTGTGGACCCCAAAGCTGCAATTCAAACTGTCTAAAAGTTTTAAATTCACTGATGTTAAGAATTTATAGCAAAACAGCACAGCAATGAATCACACACTGCTACATTAGTACTGAAGATGCTGCTCTATTGCTGAAAGGAAGGTATTGGCCTAAAATGGCCTCTTTATTAGTTTTTGTAAATTCTCAGTCCATAAAACACATGAAGGACAGTGCACATTTTGACACTAGCGTTTTCAAGCAAGGCCACTCCCTTCAAACTATTAAAACAGCCACAGCAGTTCCTCCAACAGCTTGTACACACAGAGAGGAACCGTGTCGATTGAGTTGGATTAGCTCCTACCCAAAGTTACTTCAGTAACAGAATCCAAACTCAAGCACATGTCTTTTCTCCCCCCAGCTTGATTTGTACGGCTGATGTCAATCAAACTCAAACACGGTCCAAGTTCAAGGTCTGAAATAAGATTCACCTCGAGAGGAAGCAAGCTACAGTGGCTGCGGAACGACACCTGTAAAACTCGATGTTGCGGGGTTATCTGACGTCTAACATAAGATATCTATAGCAGCAATAGGTGCACTTCAGAGAGACACTCCCACCACTGACTGTAATGAAAATTCATCAAGCCGAGGTAGAGACTTCCAGTGGCAACAATGAGATATTCACAGGCTGAAGCATTTCTCTCTTTATCTCCTTCAAACACAACCTCTAACACACATTTTTACTCAACACCTAAAATGTAAATCTGTGACACTGAGACTGATCTGCTGCTCAACAGCCGAGTCTCTAGCCTACTCTACAGTATGCTAATGCTATTCATTGGAGAGCATCAAAGTCTGAGCTCTTCAAGGACCTCTGACTTTAAGAAAGTCAGAAAGAAAAAAAAAACACAGCATATTTTATAGCATGCCGGTATGAAAAGATTTCATTGGGTGTCTTTTTTTTTTTGTTGGTCTTAAAAGGAAGTAGGACAGCAGCTTTTTACCGATTAAAGCGACATGAGCAGCAACCAATAAATGTCTGACATAAATGTTCTTAAGTGTTAAAAATGTGAAAAGTTAAAGCCTTCAAAAATGAGGAATACTGCCCTGGCACATTCTGTAATTTGCCAAATCATTTCAACTGAATACTGTCTGTCTAAGCTGCAGCACAACTGTGGGCTGATTTAAGGGGGGATGAAAGAGGATTGTCAGATTATTAACACAAGTTCATAAATGCCTACCCTACAGCAACTGCAATCATTAAGGCTGCTATTTTTTTTTCCATCTAATGGACCAAGGAAGAATCAACTTGAGCCAAAAGCAGAACAAATGTACAAATAAGTCAACAACAAAAATCACAAACAAAACATCTGAATGAAAAAGCTCTTTCTCTAAAATGATAACATGCCTGAAACTTGGATTGTACGACAGTGTGTTTATCTGACTTTGTATGCTGAGGTTGTATGCTGCTTTTTAAGTACTGTACTTAAGCTTTCAATCAACTATACTGATTTGCAGTAAGTGGCCTTTAAATTCTTTGACTGAAATGTCTGTTTAATTGGATCAGAGCGGGCTGATTCATGTTGAAATATAGACCCAGCTTAGAAAAAAGCATGCTTCCTACAGGGACAGGTGAGCAAACAGCACTTGGAAAACAAACTGTTTACAATATACTATACACTCAAAGATCCATAACCACATTGCGAATGTATATACATATACACACATATTACACACACACACACTCAATGTAAAGCTATTTGTCTCCATTGCACCTTTTTTTCTGCAAATGTCCATTGTATGTCTGAACCAAACAGCACTGCAAGCAAAAATAAACTTAGCCGCCGCTGAGGTGAGCAGACATGTTGCAGTTACCACTGAGAGCTTAACGGCACAATGCAAATAAGCTTTCACACAATAACAGACGACCCGCATCTCCATGCTAGGCAGCCGAGATTCAATATCGGAGGACAAGGAGTGCAGCGTCCCCAGGCCCTCCTTGTAAAGTGGCCCATAAATCATGAACCCTGTTGAGAGCCAGTCTCTGCAGGTCTGGTCCAACAGGGGGGAAACAGAGCCACGCTCTGGCTGGGGGGAGGGCACATCGGTGACCCCCTCAGCTGAAATGCAAAGGATATCTTAGCTGCATACAATTATGACCGACATTAGCCAAGGGATTGGCTTGTTACTGGAATTGCTATGTTTGAATATGGATGATGCCAGAGCTCCAGGGGTTCAGCCATGCATGTAACTGAGCCAGGTCAAACTGTATATAGTTACTGATGCTGGTCTTAAATATCAAACCTCTCACAACATATTACATGGTTGAGTATGAGAAAGTAAAGGTAATCATGAGAAATTATATGAATTAGTTTACTATAACTTTGTGGCAGTGGCTGTTGCTTTGGCCAACAGTTGCACAAGTGTCGTTGAAACTGGCTAAATAAAACTAATATAGAAAAGATTAAATAAATAAGAGGGACAAAGCGATGGGCAAAATATTAATGTTCCAGGAAAAAAAAGTACAATAAGAGGCTATAATTACTGTCTATGACTCCTGGCTGTGAATGGTACAACACCTGTCTCATAATATTTCTCCAGCAAAACATCTACATAATAAAAACTCATTATTTTACTTTGTCTTAAATCTCATTTTGCATCTTGTTATGCTTATTAATCATCATCATCATCATTTGGTGTCACCACTGACAGCTGTTTTATCACATTATATTGATTAACATATTTTACCTTTCACATTTTCATAGTTTCATAGTCCATTGCTGGACTTACAAAAGAAGTGTTGTGCTATTGTATCATTTCCAAAGACAAGACGTAGGGAGTCATTTGAGACACTGCGTCTGTGTGAATCGTTCTGATGAAGTGCACCAGGCCCATCTTGTACTAGAGGTACGATGAGATAAGATCACCTGTAAATAATAATTCGCCCCCGGTCTCATGTCTGGTGGGTAATGACAAATGAAGAATTGCTAATGAAGCGCTCCTTGACTTCACTCACTATTAATCCCTTGATGTAGTTGTTCTATTTAAGGTCCTGTCTGGCACAGAGGGGAGAATCTGGTGCAAACACTGTCAGGAATCCTGCTGAGCGCATCCATGTATGCACTCATATACTATATGCAAATAGGCTGTGTCCATGGTTCCTGCTCATGTTGATGCTGTAAATGAAAAAAAAAAATCTGAGCATTTCAGAGAATACTTCGTGGACACATTATCCTAAAGGGCTCTATTGAATTCCCTTTATATCTCAACAGTAGACACTTAAAACACAGGTTGAAATGTGAGTTAAGATTTGTAGTCATTTGTAGTCATTTTGATAAGCTCTGAGTTGTGTCTCTTTGTGCCATTATCCTGCAAATGCATTAGCTTGTACAATAATGTTATTTTCCATCTCCTCACCAACGTATGGAATGTCACAACAAAGCCTTCATGAATGAGTAAGCACAGATCCGATGAACAGAGGAGGGGAAATGGGAGGAAAAATTGCTCATTTTGCTTCCCCTGGCATGCAATTTCCATCCTCTATCCACATCTCTCTAAAAGCTATCTAAAACACATCAGGTTCATCTTTCTAGGCTGGATGGTTCTCAGAGGATCACCTCCAGACATGGCACGATGACAGTGGGGTTGAAAAGAAAGGATGAAAATGATAATTCTGTCCTCCTCCTTAAAGCAATGGGCTTCTTGTTCTGCTGCTGATTAAAACGTGAAAAAAACGAAAAAAAAAAACCATTCATTTTATACGTCACTTGCCCCTAGCAAAGAAAAATACTGTATATTGAGGTAATTGATCATTCCTCTGATGGCTGTTTCATCAGAGGAAGTGCAACATGAGTATTTCACCTCCTCTTTCTTCATTTTAGATGTGTTACAATTGACCATCACAATGTTTAGGCTCCGGGGCAAAGCACTCTGTGGCTGACCCTGAGTCCTTTTATTTTCTGCTTTAACAAATGTGAAAATAAACGCTTTTAAATTGCATTTGATTCTACTCAACTTCATGCTATTACACACACACACACACACACACACACACACACACACACATATGCATGCGCAGAATGGCTTGCATCTGTTTTTCAAGAGCAATGTAAAGAGACAGTTGGAAATTATGCCATTACCATCCTTTTTTATGTGGCATTAAGTGTTGCTCTGTTCAGATTAAAATGCTATAACAAGTAGAGAGTAAATAAAGCTAGTAGAGCAGCAGCAGACGCTCAGCTCAGCTCAGCTCAGCACAGCAGCTCAGCTCAGTTCACATTTATACATGAAGGCATTCAGATCAAGGTCTAAAAACGAAGTGGCTCATGAAAATAATTAGCAAGACAGCATTATTTTTGAAACCTCTCTGTGAAGAGGGGGGCAATATGAAGGCCATTTATTTTTCCATACAACCTGGTCTCCCATCAACAACCAATCACGGTTCATATGTTCTCTGAGAGGGACACAAGGATTGATGTGCAAAACCTTGCTGGAACTTACCAAGGCTGTGATGACAAGTTTTGGCCTTAAATCAAAATGTGGTATAAAGATGCAATAATTACGTTTTTTGCTATGTGGATAAATCTGCATCATGATATACTGTACTACATCATTCAATATTCTGATCATGGCAATATTATACATTTTCTGCAGGATGAGTTTTGGATAAATGACCAGAGAACCAGAGCCTATTTTTGGAAAATTGAGAAAGTTAAATGCCATAAATCAAAGTAAGCTTCCACACACTGACGCAAAAATCCAACAATGCCATAAAGCAGCCCTGCAACATTAGCTACAGTGGTCTCATAGGCCCATAGGGAGAGCCACCATTGTGGAAACAGTATGGCGAAATGTCACAGCTGATTTTTATCGCCACGCTGTGACACCAAAACTGTGACCAATCAATTACCACTGTTTAGGGTATGAAAAGCCTACAAGTGTGACATTATTATGAATTCTGGAAAACAAGAGATCAAAAGTGTTGACTATACTTCTGTAAAATCCCCATCATACAACACATCTATATGTTTTACATTAACTTCCCAACAGATTTATTCAGTCTCAAAAATCCACTCTACTGCATATCTCATCCTACATACATCTGAACATATATGAAAATGTATGTCCACGCATTAGCCTCAGGGCTACACAGTTAAACCCCTAAGGACCTCTGAAGAATTTTTTATAATGAGACTAACTGAGAAAATAAGAAATGGCGATTTGGCTGCAGTAACCTGCTACTTGTGATGGGAGGCACAATGAGACTTCTTTTCAAAAGGCTCACAAGAGAAAAATGAAGGTTTCCCACTGTAATCTGGCACCTAAACTGAGCTATGACAATGACTGGAAAACAGCTGAAATGATTATTTGAGAGGAGACTGAAAATGCATGGGGAGATTGAAATTGTGATATTCACCAGCAGTAGTCCTGATTCAGCTTTCTACAGGCAAGGTGGCGTGTCCAGACATATTGTAATCTACCTGATCTTCTATACTTGTCAATTCATGACATGATGGCTGCAACAAAAATAAGATCAGATCAATGCCGCGTGATTGCAAGTGAAAATGGAACAAGGCATGTGGAAAGAGGAATCTCATCTTCACGGGAATTGGATTTTCAAAAGACTTAACTGTGAGCGTGTCTGTTATGCATGTAGTCCACAGCTTCTAATACTCAGATTTCACAAGAGTCAATAAGTCTGCACAGCGGTGCCATGCAGGAAAGGAAGGCTGCTCAAGCTCAAGTACTCAATTTACCATATTTGTACACAAACACACGACCACAAACATATACGTCAACACACAAGCTGGATCACCTCTCACTATTTCTATCTCCCTTCCAGTCTTACTAATGTAATTTAACAGCTATGATTGAGGTGACCCCCTCTCAGCTTCCTCTCCAACATTCTTCCTCACAAATCCTCATCAATTGCTCCAATCATTCCTCACAGAGAGCCAATACTCCACAGCCAGACAACTCTTATTTCCACCACATTAATGAACTCTTCCATTTGAAAGCCTTTGACGGCCCACCCCTTGATTGCAAAGCCAAGGCCAATAGGCCTTGGTGACAGCTCCTTGAAAATTAAAAGTATCAATCAGGACAGGAAAGGAAAAAGCTTGTAATGTCTTCAGATCAGTCTGTCTACCAGAGAAAGCACTGTAGCTGAACACAGTCAACTGCCGTTTGCAAATGCTTGTCATGGTTTGTTTTAGTGAGACAGGTGGTGTTTGTCTCATAAAACAGGAAAATAAGATTTAAAGTCTGTTATTTAGGAGTGAAGTGGCAGCTGATCAGTTTCTATGTTTTGTGCCCACCACAATTGACAAGCCTCTCGTTGTACAAGTAACGGCCGCTCTGTGGAAACTTGTGGACATTCAGTCCCAGGGTTGAAGAAATTGAAACATACAAATGTGCAGTCAATGTTTAAATGCATTTTACTCTGATTAAGTATTGAACAGGATACTTGAAATAATCCGTCCACTGCAACAACAACTTCATTGGTGCATTAAGATTCTCTCTTTGAAGCTACACTTAATTCTTCAGAGAGCAGAGGAGGAATTCAATGCCGCTGGGTAAACTTGACCAGCATAAAAAATGTGCCAATGCTGGATGACATAATCTCTGTCTAAATCAATTTCTGTGTAAGAGCACTCGACTCAGCTCAATATGTAGCTGCAGGGCCTCCGTTAAGTGGCCACTGCCACTTACCTATTAATTCATGTGCCGTGTTGCTCCTGTGGCAAAGCTTAACCCCAGATGTTGGAGATGAATAAAGACGGCATTAAAGAAACATCTTAAACCAAGGAGAAACCACCTAAAGCACAACATGTCAAGAAGAAACTGCAGTGGAAAGATTTAGTCCAGAGCATGGTGCAGGTTGATTTTGGAGCAGTTTGAACAGGTGAGCAGATGTTACCATTAACAGAATTAGAAAATCATATGTGATTAACGAAGTGATGGTTGAATGTGAAGCCTGCATCGCTTGTAAGCCTCAGGCTTAGAGAAGCGACGATAAGAGGCAACTTACAATGCTACAATACCTCTGGCAACTCTTATAGTAGAAGAAGAGAGTAGGGGATAGTTTAATACTTGACTAGCTGGCATCTGCTCTAACTTTACATCAGTATCACTTCCTGATTCACAAATATGTCTAAGTGGCAAAGCCCAGTCTGGTCAGAGCCAGAGTGGAGCTCCAGCATCCATCTGGACGATCATAAGCCATCATCCATCCAAGCAGGGGAGAGAGGCAGTGGGGAGAGGAGAGGAAATACTAGCAAATAGGAGCGGCACAGAGAGAGCTGACTTGCCAAGCAATCACTCAGCAGAAATAATTTGAAATAACTAAGCCCAGGCTCTTCTCGCCTGCCTCCTCTGCCACACACGCGCGCTCTGTGTGCGTGTGATGCGCACATGTGCACCAATTCGCAAAACACCCACGGACGCATGCACGTAGGCGCGCGCTCCTACAGGGGCACATACACAAGCACACACGTTTTAGAGTCACACATACTGCTGACGCGCCAGCAAATGCGCACGTTACACAATTAAGGCCAAGAAAAAATTATGATAACGCGTAAAATGAACCGCTCGTATCCACTGACACTAACTGCTTTGTTTGGATAATTAGGTTTCACTAAAGAACACAGACGACTTCAGCAGTCCACTTCCACTGTCATACTGCAGCCGTGAGCACTTCCACTGAGGAGGCTCCGTCCGCAACTAAAGCAAAAAGATCGCCTGGGATTCATGCGTAACTGAGGGGAAACATGCTCGCTCCAAATGCGCATTCAAGTGCCGCATATAAGGAGATCATGGATCCGTTTGTAAAAGCGCGTTGATAAGTAGGCGATGCAATATGAAATCTCAGTGTCATCCAAATGACTCGGGGGAAAAGGACTGATTTCAAATGTCCACAGAAGACCGCATCAGCATGTAAGCAACAACTTTGGGAACCTTAGGATGAAAGAATGAATTGAACTTACCCTCAAGCAGTTTCCCAATGATAGCGTACACTCTGCTGTCACTTCTGATAGCCCCACAGCATCACGGTGTATCAGAATCTGTTTAGGTCTACAGAGTAAAGCAGTAACGTTTTAAAAACAAGGAATCCCAGTTGTGAGATAGTCCACTTGTCCAAAAACGCAGCGTCTATCCCCAAATTACATATTGCCAGCCTGGACTGGCACAGATCAGATCACTAAAGAAAAAAAGAAACACCTGCAGCCGGTCACTTTCAAACAGTAAGAGAGACGAAAATGCAGAAAATCATGTCAGTGATTAGGAGAACGGTCGACACAGTCAATGGAGGGCAATATCAGAGTAAGCAATTAGTCTGATTATCCTGTAAAATCAGTTGCTCAGCCGCTCACAGCCACACAGCACCGGCAGGTGAGCACCGCTTTAAGCAGGACTACACGAGCGCAAATTTCCAAAGTGATGTGCAGAAAAAGACACATCCGATGCTCTCTCTCTCTCTCTCCCTCTCCCTCCCTCCCCCGGAGTGCCGTTGTGTCAACGAGATGCGTCAAGTGCGCACAGGTTCACCAGGACATGAGGAGATTTGCCATCAAAATAAAAGCGCACCAACAGTTCACACGCTCTTTATAACATCTACTCTGAATATGAAATGATGCTTTAGCTTCAAGTACTTCAAGTAGACCATAATGTGTTAGTCACTACAGTGGTCATATCTAGATTCCACATATTCTAGCCGAAACTATTGATTACATTGGTTAGTCTTTGGTATTACAGCCTCGGGGGCTCTTATTTTGAAGAAAACACCGGGGGCTTTGGTTGGTTCTTCTGTCAGACCTGACCGTGCCACCACTGTGAACGCTCCCTATCAGACCTGCGTTCCTCTGGAGTCCACATCCTCTGCATGGAGCACTGGCTGAAACCTTCCCGACAGGCGCCCTTGAGGAAACTCATCCTCATTATGCACCTGTTTCCAGAGATAAATTCGCAATGTGGGAATTATTTTTAGAGGCTTATTTAGTGCTGAATGGAGCACATGGGCCGACAAGCAATGCAGTGCAGCTTCAGTCTGAGGATAGACGCACTGCCGCCCAATGGAAATAACAGAAAAGGTCTGAAATGCACTGTAAAAATATCCTGGAGTCTAAGCATTGCACATAAAAGAGGGAGAATATATAGCAATAGATCAAGGCAACCAATAAAAGTATACATGTGGAATAATGTTTATTTATCTTTCTGTGATCATAAAGCTATGGAAACAAGACAACAAGACAAACTAATTATTTATGTCACATTGTTATTGTGTGTGGAGAAGTAGAGCGGTTTTCTTGCAAAGTCCCTGTGTGATCACCAGGAATCAAAGCTTGTAATGGGCAGACCACTAAATAATGAACAATAATTCATAATCATAGAAGACATTAATTGCATACAGCTTTCAGTTGAGTTAACATGCATGATGGTCACTTCAAAAAAGATAAATTCATCCAGTTTGTAAATTCTGATGGATGTTAAAGACGAACGACAAGAGATTACTTACTGTAGGTGTGCAGAGACAGGATCCCAGTGTGATACCAGTGTTGAGGAATAATCTGAAAGAGCCAACAAAAAAAAACCCTTTACTTATGTCCTGGTCCTGGGACATAAGTAAAGTGAAAATGATCCAAACACTCCGGTCCATTACCACAAAATTAGATTTTTTTTCCTTGTCTACTTGTGGTAGGTTTCGGAAGGCAATCTTGTTTTCATTACACTGATAAAACACACAGACTTCAGCTGCACTCACAAACTGCTCTCTTTTGAGAAATGTACAAAACCAGCCTCACAATGGACTTTACATCATAGGCACTATATTCACATATGACTCTGTATTCATTCAACTGTATCAATATTAATCATCATTGTTTTTCTGCTCAATATTAACTGCACACCAAGATGAATGTGACAAGTCCACTGAAAAGCCTGAAAGGATTTCAATCTGCACAGCTCAGGTATCAACAGTATTTATGAGAAACCAAGGACTCACACCCAACAGGCTAGAGACACGCCCGCCAGTCACTAAAGATGATAAATGGACAGTAAAGGCTGCTTTGCCTTCTTACTGAACTGCAGAGGTGTGATACAGATTAAGGACGTATAGGTAAGTGGGCCTCGCTGTTGGCCAGCCAGGCCGTCAGAAAGGGGCTCGTTTGATTCCCCCCTCACTGGGCTACCCCTGTCAAGACTTTGGCCTCTGGCACTGGGTTTCTGTGAGGCGAATTTCGATGAGGGTAGGGCTTTGAGGAGGAGAATAACCACCCTCCTTGGACTGAAAATGTGCACTTGTGAGCTTTCTTTGTCATATACTGACCCTGATGTGAATAGATGTTCCTTAATGAGCAAAGAAGTGCACAAACACGGCATTGATTCCCCCGTTGATCTGAGGTTGTCGTCTGCAAATGGCCTCAACTCAATCAACTAGTTAGTGTGCAACTTTGGGGACAACTGTCTCCGCAGGGTTGATTGTCTGACATCTCTTACGTGCAGTATGTAAAAAGAGGGTTAGGGTTAGGGGGCTAATGGTTTTATGCACCACTCTCGAATCCAATCTTAAAGCTTAGAAACATCATCACCAAGCTCAAAACAAGGCTGTTTTCTAACATTCAGCACATTTCCACTTGACAACACAAGCAGGATAAATTCTACTGTTGCAATTAAAAATGACACGTCCTCTGATGTACTGGGTGGAAAACATGTCATGTTGCTAACAAAACAATTAAATACGTAAAAGTGAAGCTCAGTTTATGAAACTTGTATTTACAAAAAAGAAAAAAAAGGATCATAAACAGTGGTGAAGCATTGAATTTTTCATGTAAACCACTGAGATAAAGTTTGTCTTGTGGAGATGTAGCCCTTTTTGAAATTAACCCTGAAAAAGTAAAAAAAAGACGGTGTCTCCTTGACTTTTATCAAGTGAAACCTTTAGAATAAAACAGTATGCAGCAACAGAGAAGAAGAAAATCTCAGCCAGATCTAGAAGCAGAAGAAGTTGAAAGGACAAAGTGAGGCTGATATTTATGTAAATGTGTAGCGTGTGAAGTTGTTCTCCCTGAAGTGGTGGAAAGATGATGATATGTGGAGAAATGTTTTTAAAGCATCTTATTTAATGACTCAAATGAATACTAAACAGCAGGCTGGGGGTTTCAAAACATCTGCAGGACTGAAACAATGTTTGATTACATGTGACTGTACCTCATATACAGTATTACTGATGCAACAATGCTTAAGAAATCACAGACTAACATCTAGGCACGCTGACAGGAGGAGCAGAGGATAAACTGCTGTGATACTGATAATTAGCGAGATGACGTCAAAAACACACCAGTAAAAGATTCATAAATATGATGATCGTCATTTCTAATCAGCCGCATCATAGTCAAAGCTTTTCTTAAACACCAGCTTAGCATCCAGCTGTGACCACAATCAAAAGCTCACTGACGCAGTACAGTAAAGGTGGTCTGTACAGTAACTGACAAACATGAGTCCCACACCAGGTGCATCCAAACATCAAGTGAAAAGGTCATCGGGCTCACAACTCCACTTTCCCACTGTTCCTTTTTATTCTGTCATTCTTTCCATATTAGTCTGTATTTCTTTGCTGTGATAAATGCCTGATATCTAACAGTCAGAAACACAACTGACAACCTAACATCTTTCCTGCTTTTACAGGACAAACATATAACAGAGTGTGACACGATTGCTGTAAACAAGCCAATCGTTTTTTAAATCACTTAATGCTAGTAATCATTGAGTAATTGTACTAAGAAAGCTGCTAGAGCAATTATTTGTATGGCTCAAATATCATTTTCTATGTGACAATTTAATGATTATTTCAGATGCATTCATTTTTCTTCTGATAATGAGGAAAAAGCCGCTGCAGCAAACCATACAAGGCACAACCGTATGTTGCTGCCCCGCTTCCTCGCCTGCATATCTCAACCTCATTTGGACTGGGAGTGATAATCAGACATCACTTTCTGAGATGGACTGTTTTCAGAGAAGGCTGCAGATTTAATTGGGGTAATGAGGTCACTGGAGGAAGCCTTGAAGCCCTTCTCCAATTACTGCCTACCAAACATAGAGAACCAAACAGCAAAGAGCAAAACACATTTTAACATGACAAAGTTATTACAGTGTAACACACACAGATTAACAAAGCGTGACCCTTCCCATCAAACCAATAATACATGTTTACAGTTTTTTCCTGAGCATGAATAACGATACTAAATGCAACGTGAACAAAAAAGGTGGTCATTTTCATGACACCTCTTTACAGAGGACAAGCTGAAGTTGAAAGATTGCATTGTCACTTTCTTCTAATTACAGCTTGTATGATTAATAGCAAAAATGTTTTAAGTGAATAATTTCTGACAACAACAGGACACAGTGTCTATTACAGGCCCATTGTATGTGTGTATGTGTATATGTGCTTTTGGAGTGATCTCATCACAAAGTTGATGCATAATTTACTCTTCATTTCCAATTCAGTTCATCTCCTTAGAGAGAATTCAGTGGGATATAACTTGATGTAAGTTTGAGTGTGATAAACACAGAGTCCACAGTGCTCCTGCTGAGCTATGTGTTTTGGACGCTGATGCGTAGCACAGTTTTCACTTCTAAAATGTTTAAAGAGATGCCATATCTGAGCTGTCCTAGACTAGTAAGCAAATACAAGTGATTCTTATCAGTCTACAGAGGCTTCTTGGATGTGACAGCAGTCTAGTTCACTCCCAGTTCGTTGCAAACAGATCATTCTAAGTATTGTTGAGGCACCAAGTGGCCAGTATACTCTGTTTCTACGTTATGTCTCTTTCAGCATGCGAGGGAAAGCAACACATCGGGTGTCGCGAAGTCACAATGAACCCCTGCTGTGCCAAACAAGGAGGGATGAAACAATTTACGCATGATGGAGGTTGATTTCTCTGACAGCAGAAATCTCTGTGTCATTTCAGCTGTGGGAGTCCATTTATTCCATGCAGCATGATACATTTGAGTGGGGAGCAAAGCATTCATATGAACATTTTTGTTTTGTTCAGGATTTCGGGGAGCTTGCCTACTGTCTTGGCCAACTATGCTGGTTTGGTTTCTGTTATGCTGAGCTGTGATTGCAAGTGCCTCAAAAATAGTGGTAAAGACACACATTCATTGGTCTGTAACAAAATCCCACCTGCCCCTCTTTTTTCCTAACAGTCTTCTTTGCAGCGTTATGTAAGTAAGAAAAGGTCACTGAACCGACTACCTGCTTTCCGAAAATAAATACTTGCATGCTCTGGCAGAGGTAAGTCTGGCAGATATTTTTATAGCCCTCCTGGCCTACATCTGACAGCTAAAATGGTAATTCTTGTCAGGGAGCCACTACTTACTCTAAATGTGGTTTTATTTTTGTGTGTCTAGGAAATTTGGGGTGAAATGCCCTGGACTCGCACTGCACCAAATAACCACACCTGAAAATGCAAATCTCTTTAGAGTAAAATGCAGCAAGGATCACAAGGAGGGAAAATATAATCCAAGCCAAAAACAGAAAAGCAATTTTATGGGTATAAAGCAACGAAATGACAACAGCACTAATTCATACACATGCATAGAAACCATTGTACAACAAAATGTACCAACCCATATTCTGACTATTTCCTCATGGCTATGGACATACACTGTTCTGAACTTGCAGAAACTTGAAGCTTATTTTACCAAATATTTACCCCAGACATGTTGTGCAAGTTTACACTTGGAAAGAACTGGTTTCAAATTTGAACTGCAACAAATGGATTATTATAACACTGAAGAACAGGCAGAAGTTGCATTTAATATTCAAAAAACGATCAATACAAAAAAAAACTATGTTGACATTGAGAAAATATTTTGTACTCAATGCATTATATTTTTATGAAAATGGAAAAAAGGTGCAGATTCATATATACTGTGTATGGAAATACCCAACAGACACAATTTACATAAAAATGTGAGTTTTTTCGAGTACATACATGTATTCACTGTCTGTACTGCAGCAACATACTGCTGATGCTGGGCCGTGTCCATGGAGACGCGACGCCATGCTGTGTGCCGTATAAAACAAGACAAGACATTCACGTTCACGTTCATCATTTGTAAACTGATTTCTTCAGTTCAGTGTTCACATAAATATGAACATACTGTATTCAGTGAATGCTCCTCATTGAACTTGTTCATGCACAACACAGCCCCAAGACTCCAACGTAACTTTTACAAACCCAGGTACACTTTTAATTGGGCTGCACAAACCTAGTCATACTACTTCTTACTCAAACAGGATGTCTGCTTCACGGATCAAACTAATGAAAACAAACTTTGAGCATTGGCAGACTTCTGCTCAGCCCCAAAACACTATCTGTATCCCATCCACCTCAAAACCAGTCCCTGCATAGTGAAATGAAAGGTCTTCCAGTTGCTGAGAAAAAGATGCTGTGCTTAACTGGGAAGTGATGAAAGCACTTTCTTTGATTGTCAGTGTTTGAAGCTCTCTCGACAGCTTTTTACTTTCTACACAAGTGTACAAGCTTCAGAGTAAAGAGATGGAGCAAAGAGTGCAAGTAGGATGAGCTACCTTGCTACCTAAGAAAAGAGCTTTAAGGGGAAAATGTGCTAAAGCTCTGTCCTTTTAGTCAACCACATTAGCCATGTTAAATGATGGTGGTCAGCAGGATAACCTTCTCCATACCTTAAAGATGCATTTTAGCCACATGTAAGTATTGAAATAAAATCAAATGTTGCATGTCAATATTTTGCAAATGTATTCAATATGAAAATCAAAATGTCCTGCTGTGTGTATTTCACAGATACATTAAAAATGAATTATCTGTTGGAGATGCTTGATAAAACAGTCCAAACTCTGTACAGTCACTCCAAAACAAATTTAGCTCATCTGGAGAACTTGCATGTACATGAAATTCACAGAAGTTTGCAGCCCTCTAATCATATTTGGATGATGTAACTCAAGAAGAAAATCTGGCCCTACATATATATGCACCAGGGAGGGAGGAATGAGTAGCACGATATCTGAGGGAAGTAGAGATATGTGCTTAACATATTTATTCAAAGACTATGTGCAGCTTGACGTGATGTTTAATCCTGCACAGCTACAGTGCAGACTGAAGCCAAAATACAGTCTCTGTGGACTCCTTCATATCTTTTTAAAATCAAAGTATGTTAAGTATACATGAGACGGGATGCACATTTACCACACTGTCTAATTACAGAGAATTTAAAAAGTTACAAATCGTTTACCAACAGAGTCAGCAGAGTGGAAGACTCAGTCGGGTCAGAGTCTGATGAGCAACACCTCCGTTTGTTGCCAACAACAGATTGTTTGACCAGTTTCATTCTTAACGCTTTTACAACCAATTTGGAGAAAAAAAAAATATTACTCGCTTGATCAACCTTATTGGGACTCTTCTGAATAATTTCACTGAAACAAGTGAAAGTGTTTCCAGAAACAAGTACAAGAAATGAACAGTTACGACTGAATGAGGTTAAATGAACTTGATGAAGGACACGTCATAAATTATTACTCCTGTTATATGGGTCACAATCTTCAAAGCCAATCGTTTCTGGCATTTGTGTGTTCAATGGAATGTGAATGCACCAGGTCTGATCCTGCCACAGTGTCCTGGATGTTTCCCTGAAATGTTGTTTAGAGGCTAATTGAGTGATGTGAATTATAAGTAATTCCTGGTGAGCTCTGCTTGGCTTTGTAGTGGTAACCAGGCGCCCCGAGCCTTGCACTTTGATTTATGAATGATGCATCAAGAGGTCCAATCAATATATTCAGTGCGCTGAAACAAAAAGGCCCCCTGCCTTCATATGGACATCACGCTTCACTTAATTAATGGAAATAGACCCAGGTGGTCCCCGTGTACTTGATGTTAAACCTTAGATCATGTTTGAAATGTGCTCCTCAAGATGAAACAAGAAATATTCATTAATACTGAAGAGGACAGAATGAGCTGCAAGAGAAGTGCTCAGTGTGGATCTATGTCAATTTGGGCAATGTTTCCAGTGACAAACAACAAAAGCCTCCTGGTACAAGATTAGAATAATGTGGGCATCCCATTTAACTAATAAATGACCATTCAGCTGCTGTTTCCTAAAACACATCATGCATCCCACACAGCTGGCAGGAGAGCTTGATCTTAGCACATCGTTTGCTACTGCTCAGTGGGACTCTATGGAGTAGTGCCATGCTCTCATCCAAGTGTGTGAGGTACGGGATTATCCAATTTAAGATATTATGCAGAGCATGTATCACCCCAGTGAGACTGTCAAAGATGAGTAAGAGCCACTGGTTTGTGTTGCCATAAGTGCAAGATGGTTGGTACATTACTCCATCTATTTTGGGAATACCTTGCTGTAAAACTCTTCTGCTGTGAAATGGCATCCCTACCATTAAAGATTTTTTTCCTACTGTATCTCTTTAGAGGCCAAAGCCTCATAATGTTGTAAATAAACACTGTTAGCAAGCTATGGACAACAGACTAGTTTTAGTGACTGTTTTCAAGTGGACAGAGAAAAGGTAAGCTGACCTCTCCTTAAGACATTTTTTAAGGACTCTCTGGACTTGATTAATACAAAGTGCACAGTCTTCCGGCTGAAAGAGTTTGATAATGGACTCGCAGAGATTGAGACAAAAGCTTGATTTCTTAATGAAACTGTAAACTGATCCATGTCACCACTGCAACTCCCCTGGTCTAACAAAGTAATGGACTGAAATCCACTAAAGAAGACAAGGACGAGAGTTGATGTTATTTGAAGCATTTTGCTAGAAAGAGGGAAACATTCAGTCTTGTCTGTCAAACCAAGTGCTTTCCACTCAGAGCAGCAGAGCACAGTCAGGCTGGTCACTGAGGACTCTTTATCTAATTGTCACCAAGTCTGTTCCTCCGTGAGATATTTAAACTCAATCTACTGTCATCTTACTCTGTGAATGTGTTTTTGATGAACACTAGCCTTTCCTTCTCTGTGACTGCTTCACAACAAAGTCATCCCACCTTTGTATCATAGTGAAGAGTGGGCTGATATCAGTAGGATGGTTATACATACATGTCCATATGTTTACTGTCAATACACTGTGCTGTACAAGCTTCAGTATATGAATCACATGCAGAGAAGTGCAAGTGCATTGAAAAGCTGTGGCTGTACACTGATGACACTCAGGCAAAAACACAGTTGAGTGATTTAATGAAATACTGACTTCAAACAGTCAGTCAGTGTTCCTCGCTCGCCTCTTTGTCAGCAGTGAACTTATGGGTGTGACATCAGTGATGTCACGTCACATTTTAATGCCTCTTTTGAAGAAAAAGTAATGCAAATTAACTCCACAAAAAGCCAGACTCAAATTTGTGAAAAGACACATTACCTTTGGACATGTGCAGAGGAAAATGGGGATTTTCTGTTGAGTTATGTACTGTTGCTTTTGCGCTGCTATGAAACAACCACTCAAGCAGCTGCATCCTTTAGCACTTTGACATTCACTTTAGCATTCAGTCGCCATGTTAGCAAAGAGCACCACCATTTATTTAACACTTAGTCAGAAAGCCTTCCTATACTCAACAATGAGTAAACCCACAACTTGTGCCTTGTCTCCATTAATTATAGCTTATGCAATGTAGCACATCATATTCTAAAATTATTCTGCAAGGTTGAGCACAAAACACTCTCCTCCGAACTACAGGGCCATGTCTTTGTTCTTTCTTTAATGCGGTCTTGGTTCATTTGGACTTCAAGCTCATACATTTCTAATGGGAGCTTTTTAATGGTGCTTGCAGCATCTAGACTGAAACAGAATGCACCTGCTCTCCCAAACACTTTTGGAAACTTCTACAGACTAGTGATATGTAGTCTGAAGACACTTGTGAGACAAATGTTGTCTTTGCAACTGGATTTGAGGGAAAGCTGTAAATCTTCAGTGTCATAATTTGAAGTTACAAAACACAAGCATTTTAAGCAAAGCACCTCTGAAAGGAGGTCCAATTCTTTCCAACACAACACTATTGTTTCAACCAGCTGCCCTTGAAATAGACAGATCGAGTCTTCAATGGGAGAACAAAGCTTTTTACCACAATTCCCAGGGCTATGATTACAGATAAGACTTCCCTCAGGCAATTCCGAGTGAAGGGCAGATGAGGAACAGAAGCCTAGCATGTGGTCTAACTATGGGCCAACTAATTGGCTACAAAGCCACATTCAAAAGGACGATTTCTTTGTATACATATGCTAAGCCACATTCATACACAAATAGAAAGATTGACACATAGAGTCTACAGAGCATGTGGTTATTCTCCTATATCGAGAGTGACTCTATTCATCACTTTGTGGCAGCTCTTGGCAGAAAATGGCGATCAGTCTCTGATGGCATATAACACAGCTTTGGAGAGCCATCACGCTAAAGGCCAGGTTTGTTTGAAGTTCGCTTTGCAATGCATCAGTGGCGATGACCTAGATTTCCTATCTCTCGTTCCTCCAAGAGTGCAGAGAGAGACGGCCTCGTTTCAGCCCTTTCCATCCTCTAACTATGTCAGCTTGCCTGTAAACATTTGGCATCGAGTCACATCATTGCGTCTCCTTGTTTCCCTGCACACGACTCCGTTTTCCTGGTGTCATCTCTTGACTGCCCACATGTTTGTCCCCTAGAATAGAGGTGGATGGCCCAGCAGCTGAGTTTTTCCAAAGCTTAACATGAGTGAGATACAGTATTGAAAACTCACACTAAAATAAATGCTCTAGTTAAACTCTCCTGCAAGTATGAGATCAAGTCAGTTCCTCAAGATCATTTAAAAAACTTGTAAAAGAAGCATTAGGAGCAATATTAAGATATTTGGGTCAGCATGTTCCCTTTTTTTTGGCTATAACCATGTACCACCCCTGAGCTTCCTGCAGGGATAGACCATGCATGTTCTGACCCATGAAATAAAACACAGGTTAAACCCCAGGTGCACCCTGTGCTCAGAAACACAGTGTGTCTGCATGTCTTCCAATCTGTCTTGCTAGCCTTCCATCCATCTGCTTTCTTGGTGTGTCTGACTCACTGCCTGTCAACAAACACAAAAAGAAACGAACAAATTGCAAAAAGAAACCAACACAGTCGGAGGCTGGCCTTGTGCCTCAGAGGTGCAATGTTTATTTTGATCAAATCTAAAAGTGGCCACTAGAAATGAAGCTGGCATTAGCCAGCCATCTCTCCCTCCTCTCCTCACATCCCTTCTCCTGACTCCTCTCTCCTTCCCACACAACCACAGGGGACAGTCGTCAGTGCAGAGTACACTCGAGTGAAGGCATGGGAACAACATTAAAAACTGCTTCGGCTCAACAGCAGACTCATCAAGCCAGAAAGAGCGTGTGCCACGTTTTAATTATGCATGCAGCACAGCATTACATAGCCCTGTCAGTCAGGGAGATAGTTCCTTCTCCACCATTGCTGCTGGAGCCCTTTTTTGGTTTCCTTGGTGATGCTGTAATCTGACATCATAAGACAAGTAGGGTTTGCTAGTCGGAGTTGCAGTTGCCTTGTTCCAAAATATCCACCCTATTTCTGCCTAATCCTGTCACACCAACTGCCACCACTACCTCTCACTGCGCAGTAATTTTCATTAGAGAACCAGTTCTGAAAAACTCTGTCAGACCTCAGGATCCCAGTGAAAAACAGTGTCTCAGGAGTGGAGCGAATTAATGTTCTTTCATGGAAAATCAACTGCACACTGCAGCCCTATGTGTGGGTTTGAATTTTGGCTTGGCTCCTGGCTATTTAGCTCTTTCTGCTCTGCTTCTTAATATCCTCCGTGTGCAATAGCAAGGTGCAAATGTATAAGAACACCACAACATGATGGATTGCTCGGCTTCCTCACAACAAATAAAGAAGCGCTAATAAAAAATTCTGTAAAGCAATAAAGTCTGACGTACAGTCTGTAGTGGTTCCTTACACCAAACACCTGGAAGTCAACAACAACTTTATGGTTCTGTCTGCCTTTTCTGTTTTACGTGTACAGAAATTTCTTTATAATCTGAGGCTGCAGCACGTTTTGTCTCGATCATTGTTCCAGTTCTCAAGAATCAAGGTTAGTCACAGTAAATGCAACAGTATAGAGTAAATCAGATTTCTCCCCATCCATGGCCTTATTTTTACATAACTGACCTTATTTTTATTATTAGTAAGATTATCTGTCTGTCAAACAATAAACAATAAACCTTATAATGACTCACTACATACTTCGACCTACTTTTGGTTTAGCTTACACACCCCTTCAAGGGAAATGTGTGTGCATTCATAGTTTTAAAACTTGACAAACGTGACCAGCTCACATTTTTGGGCTGCCATCTGGAATCTGTTTATGATTATACTGTTGTTGTTTTACTGTACATAAAAAAACACCTTTACTGTGGCTCTAGCAGAAGGATAAGAACCTGAGGATTATTGCTATGTCTTCAAAAATGTGAACGTTTATTAAAGGTCTTGCTGTGCTTTTCAAAATTATACTCCTATAGTATTTATTATTGATGGAAACTGCGGCTTGTTTCTGTCGCTTGACTGTCATTATGAACATAAAATCCTCCAATGTAAAAGAGATGATTACATGAGAGGCACAAACTGGGTCTATGGCTCATGTCAGGCCTTTCGGATTTAATGGGTATCAGATTTTAGGGCTATCCTCGAGAAGATCAGGGAGAGGAACGACATGTTTTATCTAGTCTTGATCATGACACATTTTCTGTTCAAAGATTCAGCCTGTACTGCATGAGCAACATCTGACTCTGGCATTTCAGGCACAAACTTAGATGAAATATTTAACTGGGTGTCTCTGCAGAGTTTCCTTCCTCACTTAACAAGCTACATCACCATGCAGCAGTTTTTCCTCTTGCACAATTTGTACTGACCAGTTCAAAAGCAACAATACTTAAGACTTAAAAAACATTCTGGTTTGCACTTCTGCAGCAGAATTATTTCTCTTTATCTACAGAATGATTTCTCTTTGGTAAGCACTAACATTTTGACAGCGGTGGGCTAGAGCTATCAGAAGTGTAATGTGTGCAGCTGCATTAGACCCTCAGGCGTTGAGTCGATCCTGTGATATCACCTATCCTTTAGAAGCACTGGCAGCTCCCAGACATTTACTGCAGTGAAGGACACTTGAATTTGATTCCTGTAAACATAGCAGCCCCTTCAATCTTCAGTTTATCAAATCAGAATAATAGGGTTGTGCTTTGTGTGTTTGTGCATCTCACATACATGTATAGGCAGGGTACAAATCAATAAGGTCAGTGAGACCTTAGATGGTAGTTATGGCAACTATGGTAAAGTATATTTAAAGTTAGCAACTGTGACATTTGGTTGGATTCCAAAACATTTTATAAGGATGTTTATAAGAATTTAACTTTAACTGCAGGTCAGTGGTGGCACACAAGCTCTGGGTCCCTGTATGAGTCACACACACACACACACACACACACACATCCAAAGGTGGCAGTTGACCTTCTGCACTCACCACATTCAGCACCACTAATGGGTGTGGTAAAAAGTGCACCTGTACATCAAGATTAGAGGGTCTGTACAGTAAAACCACGGGAGGCCAATAGGAACAACAAAGACCATTAGTTAAACTGTATCTATCTGTATGTAGCACTGTCGACACTAGTAACACCCGTCATCTGATTCAGATAAATGTTTAAGGTGACAGTACTTCCTGGTCTTTTTAAGCTTTGAAAAAAAAATTATTTGGCCCCATTGCTATCTATTAAAAGTGATTTTTCTAATTCAAAATTAAATGTACATACACATTCTGCGAGAGAGGATGACTTAATGAATCCTGAGTGGGTCAGTTAAATTACATGGGATAGATAGTGGTCAGAAATACTTAAATCACATGACAGACAGCACTTTGTTTCTAGGGAGACTAGAAAAATCAATAGTCTATGAAAGGAAACTGTGCATTTCATACAGTAATTGGAGTTCACTTTAATATTCCATAAATAAACTCAGCTGGGAAATGTCACATGCTTTGACATTTTGTCATCTTAGTAGCTGTATGCTCACAGCATGTTTGCAGCATCCAGGTCTGAACTCTTGAAAAAGACAATGAACGAGAAAATATCCGATATGTAAGTATTGTCTAGTTTATGTAGTAGATGTCTTTCTCTGTGCGATTAGGTGACACAAATACTGTATAACGTGTAGGAAAATACTAAAAGACAATAGATACTTTGGCAGTGGCTACAAGCTTGAATGTAACATGGGCAATGGGCCACAGTCTAAAAAGAAATGAATAAGTCTTTTGTTGAGTTGACAGTTCAGTAATGTGATGAGTAAAAAATAGCCTCAGAATTTCTGCGAGCAAGACACTTCTAAGCTATTAATACAACTTGTAATGAGCTATCTTTCTCAAAATAACATCTTAAATGCTATTAGGTTCAATGAAAATTGATCAAACACAAATTATTCCACATTCTTTGGAGCCCCTCGGAGGTTCACAGTTCTGGTACAAGGCCAAGTTCAGCCCATGGATCCTACTTTCAGCAGAATCTCGAATTGAGCTTTCTGAAGCTTTTGTTATCATTATTGTCATTTTGCTGACACAATTCCCAACTCAGCACAGGTACATAGATATGGCCCCGGATTTGCAGATAGCAAAGATTCCTTACAAAGCAATACCAGCTAGACGAGTTCACAGGGGGGTGGCTCTCTCATGATTTAGTATCAGAAACATTTTCAAACACATTTTGAGGAAACTCAATTAAATTTTCAATTCAAACCTATAAACTTAATTTATCCCTGCAGTGCAATTTTCATGTCAGGCATAACATACTGAAAAGCACAAGCTAATGCATAAACACACAGGACTACAAGCTGCAAGATTATTTTACACAGAGCATTACTTCAGTCTGAAGGAGTGGCAATATTTTTGATTGTTCATAATTCAGTGTGTGCCTGTCTGTCATCTCTGTCTATCACACACACACACACACACACACACAGAGACAGAGAGAGACATCTAGACTGGTGAAGGTGATGCTGCATTTAAGGGCAAAAATAAAGAGGACAACAGTAAACTAGTTTTGCTATTTAACATTAGTAAACACTTTAAAATCTGCCACACACATCCTGTGACTGCAACCAATTATCTGTATTTTCTGTACTCAAGCAACTGATTGAAGACACATCATAAAAAATAGTTTTGAGTTTACATTTTCTGATTCTGATGGTCTTGTATGCTGCATGTATTCCAGTGTGTGGAGGATTTATCTATACAGAACTGAAGCCAATGATAACAATTAATTGGAGGACTTGAAAGGAATGAAGATGAGTGTAATGATATAATGTATATGATGGACAACACTTGAAGGTGAGGCTCTTTTTCCAACATGTTTTGCATGAGGCTGGAGAACGAACAAGGACTTTTTGGTTTTGTTTTTTCCAAGTTTCATGGCCACCACAATAAAAAGTGAAAGTACAGCTCTTTGTGAAGAAAATGTGCATAGTATGTCTTTTTTCCATGAGCCCTTCAGACCAAATTGGAATCGGTTTTCCCTCCATCTGTTTCTGTTTTATCTGCTTCTTATGTGTTTATTTGCAAAATACGTCTGAAAACAGTCAGATGAAAGATTCTAGAAAGATAACTCATCGTAATTAGCTGATTAGACTTTTTTATAGCCCAAATCTGTGACATTTGCCAATAGGCTTTTTAACATATGTATATATAATTATTTATATGGCTGAATGTGCGGCGTGTTTACTTCTTTTTACATGATACTTCAGCCACATAACAGGATACTTCACAAAGTCCCGTAGGAATGCTAGATGGTGTAATGTGCAATCTGCTTATTATGGCACAGAGCCAAGAGAGCAGTGGTCTACCACTATGTTCACCATTAGTTGTCTTACAAAGCCACTGAGATCCAATATCTAATCTAACACACATAAATAAGCTTGTGTAGCAAGAAGAGCTACTGACTGACGGAGGAAATTTCCAGTCTTTTCTATCAGGTAAAGACATAATCTACGATATCAAACGGTTCTCACATGGACTATTTGTTCAGTTGAAGCATCCCAGAGACTGGAGCATTGTTTCTGACAACATATGTTGTTGTAGAATGTGTTAAATGTGTTAAAAGTGTGATTTTTCAATGCTGTGATCATGGCAAACATAACTCCATTCATGTGCATTGTACTGAGAGTGGAGGCAGACATTTCACATCTCTCAACACAAAACAAAAAAAACTACTGTACCACGAACAGAAATTGTTGGCTTTGGGTAAAAATATATTTTACAACATACTGAATAAATTCAAAGTGAGCTCATGCACATCTCTAACAAATATTATCTACAGGTGCGTAGGAAAACAACATACTGAAAAGAATTATCCTCACAGCACTTATTTCCTCGTGAAATAAACTTGAACAGAGGATCAATCTGCCACAGCTGTTCACAGGTTCCACACATCTCATTTCATTCATTGTCATAACTAACAGCCTAAAGGTCGAACTGAATCCAGATGCAAACCAAACTATTCATGCACTTAATGATACGTTTGAGACACAAGGTGCAGGTTCAGTTGGAAGTACACTGCTTATAGTAGGTGAGGTCAAACTGAGTATGACATCCCCCGGAGACTTGCCCGTAGCTGACACTAAAATGCCACAGTGGTGGTTGTTTCTGACTTATGCACTGCTGCACAGAGAGGAAGCCTCATTTGCACTAGCAGCCTTCATGCTACAGTATGTCCGCCCTTTACTCTCAAAGAAACTAGCTGTTGCTCATCACTATACTATTTATGAGGAATGCACACAATAACATGCAAGTCATAGCAAAGTCATTTCGATTGAACTCTCATGTCATGTTTATAAAAACCATTATGCACAGGGATATCCATTTCATTGATTTTCTTTTTCTCCATCCAAGCAACCACCATCCCTCCATCTAGGTATCATTCATACAGTGTCTTTGTAAAAACTGACGAAGGGCGAAGTGGAAATATGTGACCCTCTGTCCTCCTCTTCAATGAACGGTTCAGCTCCAGCACTGCTGCCAGTGTCCGGTGCCAGCAATTATAAAGCCAGGGGCAAGATGGCAACTGTCCACCCTGGAGCCTGCATTTTGAAACTGCTCCTGCCTGCAGCTTTCAGATGGGCACTAACTGAACAGAAAAACTATGAAGGCTTGCTGAGTGTGTTTTCTATGAACTTGTAAGGGTTTGATTAAATCATTTTCAAAATCATTTCATAATACTGTGTTTTGATAAATCTAAACACAAGGGTGATGTCTGTCACAAATCCAAAAAAAGTGTAAATGCTGCTTTCTGAAATCCTCATTTTAATTTATTCTGGTAATTTTCTCACCAAGGAGGAGGAGCTTTAATTCAAGGAACATACACCGAAAACTAACATACAGCACAGCAAACAGAGCCATTAGATGTCACAGACCCCAACACCAATCCAGTCCCCCATGAGCCACTCAGTTAAACACACCCTCTAGGCGTGTTTCATGGTCCTCTCCAATCTCAAGATTGCAGATTCTTTATCTGCAAGAAACACCTGGAAGCTAAGCCTTCAATAACCTACACAAGTTACATCAGAGACTGCTCCATCATTTCTCCACTGAACTGATTAACACGTCATGTTATAGCCTGGACAATTAATGCAGCGGGGGGAAAGAAAGACCATCGTTATCCTATACTTAAACACGCCTGCAGAAGATTACAGTAAGACTCATGTTCAACCAGACTCCATGCCCCAGCTTGTACGGCTGTAGTATACTAAAGAAGGCCAAAACTACTGATCAACGAGGTCACTGATACTCTGTCCAATAGCCTATTGATGCTCTGTCCAATTGCTCAGCAGAATCTCTTCTTGCAGTTGAAATTATTTTCTTCTGAATTGAAAATATTTTTTTTTAAATGTTGAATTTAAACTCCACAGCCCACATTCAAAGACCATTTTACCACTTTGAAAAATTAATAAAATGAATGTGGAACTTCCCTCAGGCACTGTACCATTTGCTTTTGAAACATTAGCAATTAAGCTGCAACTAATAAGCCCATCCGGAAGGTTGGAAAGTACCACATTAATCATCTGCTTGTTTCTGATTCTGATGTACAAGCCTTGCAAAGGCACTGTCACTCACCATGCTGTAATCTGCAACACACTAAACCATACCTCTAAGTTATTCTGAGAGCAGCACTGGCATTAAACATGACATTTCTATCATTTAGGTCCCTTGCTGGTCAAAAGAAGAAGAAGGCTTTTTGAGAAACACAAGGCTGAAGAGTTAACTTATTATAGCAACAGTTTCATTGCCACACTTGAAATACTAAACAGCACGTGAAACAGGCTGGTGGCGACTACCACTTCAACTGACGCAGTCTCCTCACAGAGTGAGTTAGAGTGGCCGGTGAGCCTAGAGTCAGGGTCACAGTCAATTTTTCGGACTCATTTCAATTAATATCTAATCATAGATATAATAGATGTAATCATAAATATAGTTATGGTGCATGGAAGAGTCAACCTAATTACAAAATCAGTCCATTAAAGCAATAAATTACATTCATTCTATCAACTCAACAGGTTGTTTTGTCTAAAGCAGTGATTTCATAAACTAACTTTCCAAGTATCTATCTATCCAACTAGACTACAACATGCAAAGGGAGTCCACATGTTCTCTCCTTGATGCAGTTGTCTTTCTTCAGCTCTCTTTATCTGGTCCTCCCACACAACACCCTCACGTTTCTTCTCCTCTCACTTTGATTTTTTTTACTGTCATATAGGCCTGTATCTATGGGAGATGTATAGTGTCTCTTTACACGTGTGTCTTTATGTGTGTGGGGGGGGGAGGGGGGAGAAGTAACACCCACCCACTCTTTGAACTCTTCAGAACGATGGCTAACCAACACTGTGATCTATAATTTATCTGCCATGAGACCTGTGAGCACACAAGTGAGGGGAGAGTGTGCATCATGCCTGTGTGAGAGAGAGAGAGAGAGAGAGAGAGAGAGAGAGAGCACCAGTGAGGGAGGGAGATGGTTTAGGGGAGGAGCCTTGAAAGATGCTCAGATTGAGAATAATGAGAGGATACTAAACCCAAGCCCATTGAAAGGAGACACACAGAGAAAATCATGTGTGTGTGTGTGTGTCTGTGTATTGCAGGGTGGAGGTCAAATGGAGGAAATATTCCTTTGAGATTGAAATTGGACTTTTACAAGGAAAAAAAAGGTCTAAAATTCAAAAAGACAAATCTGAGGAGGCACAGATTACTTTGCCTTACATTGTAAATGTTTTTGAACAACTCAAGCAACAAATTAGCAACAAAAAGCTTTGGGGTGTTGGGGTTTAAACGCTGGGTTTGAATAAAGCAGAAAGGGACAAAAAAGCTGACTGCACATTTCAGGGGTGAGTACTTGCACTGTGTTTGTACCACTTTATAATGTGTTGACACTAAAGGAAAGAAAAGTGTGAGCAGCTTTTCACAACGGCCTCTTAAAATGTGTCTGAGTCCTTCATCAAAATGTCCAAATTTAAACTCACAAACTGAGTTTAATCAGGAGACAAAAACACCAAAACCAGCTTTAATAATTTGGTAAAACTTTGAAGCTGTTCTTGACAAGATCATCATCTTCTGTCAGAAAGAGTGGCTTCCTTCAGGCCAATGGATTTTCCTTTTTACTAAATGAAGTTCTGGTCGCTGTGATAATCACATCTTTGCCCACAGGACGTAATAAAATGAAACTTTGTCAAATCAAAACTCTCTTAAGTGAGAGTAAGCCTCTGAGTTCAGCTATACCACATCTTTTTTCCGTGCAGACTGGTGCTGTGAATTATACATTTAACAGATTCACCACTCTATGGTTTCTGTGCAAACTGTTGCTTCATTTACAGTTATTTCTTTTTTTACCATCTTGTGCTCCTTACAGCTGCCAACATAGGAACTTGCCTCACACAGCTCTCAGTATTCAGGAGGGCCGTAAAAGGTGTGACAAATTAACAGATTAGTTGTAACTACAACATATATTGTTTAATGCAATTTGTCCTGCATAATGTGGTGCAGATGTGTTTGAGTGTCTTTTGTCTATTTTCTCTTATCTCCAACTTGCAGACTTAATTACCAGTGTGAGTCCATGTGGAGCACACAACACAGAGAGGTGGTGCACCACTTGCACTGGTAATTATTTTGTACTTCACTGCTTGTAGACAGTCCACTGAAAATGTAAGCAGCAGCCATGATGACAAGGCGTCAGCCACGGGCTGCTCTGGGCTGATTACAGTCTTAGTCTTTAAGATGGAATGAGAAAAGAGGAGGGGCATTAGCCAACTTGACATAAAGGTCAACTTTGTGCTTATAGTTGAATGAGTCAAGCTTTCATTCAACTCACAGTATGTTTAACTTTCACTAATTACATCAATTCAAATGAAACTATTTGGATAAACTAAGACCACCTGCCCCAGCAGCAACATTATATTCAAATAATGCATGTAAAATACATTTTAAGTTTTCTTGATAATCAAATAACTATTCAAAGTGAACGGCTCAATCTGTCTGTCTGTGGGTTATTTTGTGTAATTCATACAAGTTGATCTTTCAGAGCAGCGTTACAGCGTTAAGTGTTAAGTAATTTTTTATTTCAACTCGGCCCATTGTCCTCTCTCTTCACCATGGCTGTTCCTCATAATAAGATGCTTTACTTAGGAAAAGGTCTCAAAACTGCGTGGTCACGCTGAGCTCTGCGTGTCGGCCAGGTGTCATCACTTCATACCAGCGTTCAGAGACAAGACCCCTCACTATCACCAGCTGCTCTCCTCTAATCGTTCTCCCCTCCCCTTTCATCTAGTTTGTTTCCGAGACTCTTTTTATTGCTCCTAATTCCCTTTTTCCTGCATTTCTCTCTTGCCAACTGCTCTTGAAGAGTTCAAATTCAATCTGCAAAATATTACACAAAATTTAAATGCAATTCTTATAAGTGAGACATAATTCATAAAGGCCTACACCTACAGCCTTTGTCATCACACTGGTTCATTCCTGCAGTGGTGAGCTCAGTAGTATTAACATAGTAGTCAGTAGTAGTCGTAGTATTAGTAGTAGTCAGTAGCAACACCTTTTTTTTATTTTTCTTGGACAAGCAGGTAGCCACAGCCACCGTAGGAACTTTCACACTACATCCTGCCAACCACGAAACTTTGCTTTGAAAAGTTAATAATTACAAGCTGCCACAGGCCATGTCCACCAGGCGATGAAATTATTCGGTACTGAGATATTGTTAACAGTGAGAAGAGGATGCTGCACAACATAATATGCTCTCGTTGACAAATTATTGTGTTTTAAAGAAAGCTCCTTAAAGATCCTGAAGTCCATCAAACCTTTGCACCCTACACACTGATGGCAATTCACACACAATACAGACAGAAGAACAGGCTAACTTACATTTCTCTTCATTACTGAGCAGCAGCTACTCGCCGGTTTTAAAGACATGTCAACTGTAGAGTCTTTCTGTCATCTTCTACATAATGAGGGATGCTAATTTAGCCCACAGATCTGTATGACCACCATCCATGGGTGTGTGGTAACTACAAGATGTGTGCATCATGGTGGAGAGCGATAATCACAGACGCCACTTAGATTAGCTAGGAAACACTTTTCAACAGACAGCATTATTCCAGCACCACACTTGGTGAACTTGAGAGGCCAAAGATAAGGAGATATTCAAAGAGAGTGTGCGTGTGTCAGATTTATTTCCTGCATTACAGCTAATAACAAGTTGCACTAAACGAATGAAAGAGATACACAGAAGTGGCCACACCGTCTTTTTGTAAGAATTCAACACTAATGTTAAGTTCAATCTGTGGTCAGCTTGAAAAACATCACAGATCCTTGTGATATTTGGACAGTCTAGCTGCGATCAGTCGATACATCCAGCTTGTAGCCTCATTTTATTATCTCTTCTCTGGCTTTGTGCTCTTGGAATGACGCCTGGCGGTATATCAGCACCAGTCTGTAGTCATCAAAGTGTAACCCTTACCAATAATTTACTTTCTAGGCTTGTTAAATACTGGCCTTCTAATCAGTGTTAGCAGCTGGTGTTGGACTGATACGCCATGTGTGAAGACCTTGGATAAAGAGTTGAAATGAGGCCGACTAAAATCACAACCATATCATGTTTTTTTGCTTTATTTTCTCCTCTTTCAACTCTAAGTCGTGCTTTTTATGAAGGTTATTTGTAAAGTTCAATCATCAGGACCCTGTGTTAGATCACTAGGAAAAATTCAGTTAAAACTATGCATTATTTGCAGTGGAAACACTGACTGAGGATTCCTGATACAGAAGGTCTTTAAAATGATAAAGAAAATGCACAGTCCACTGCCGTCAATAAATCAGTAAGATAAGTGAAATAATGCTACTGGACTGAAAAAAACAGGTGTCCAACTCAACTATAGTTTGTTGCCTCAACTGGCAACATCAAGTGTCTGTGAGGGGGGATGAGTGACTACACCTTGTCCAGACCAGAGGGGAACTTGGATGTGACATGAAACACAGTTTTTAATTTCTGTTGCAGCCAGGTGACTTACCACTGCCAACACCGGTGTCTGGTCTGAGCAAATCTGAGAACCCAATATGAACGTAAGACATGTTTCTCCACTGCTACAGTTTGCCACTACAAAGTCAATCACTTTAAAATCAAGTCAACATAAAAAAAAAATTTAAAAAGATTTCTCTTCTCTCTCCATCCTTTCTAGTACAAGTAACCCCAACATCCTCTCTTTGTTGATAAAATCATTATACTATAAGTCTTGGAAAACACTTCACCCAAGGACTACACAGTCCTCGCCACATGCGGGTATACTCAGTTGTAAGCTCACAAACATTACACAGTGCTTAAGTTACTGTGGAAGCACCAGTGAGTCTGTCAGAAGTTGAGTGTGTTGAGATTTCATTGTGAAAAACTCTAATTAACAGATATTCTGTACTGACATAAAGTGATGTGCTGGCCCAGAAGGGGAAAAGGAGGATAAATAAATATATAAATACATTTCCTGTGATCTTAGTGAGATTTGCTGCAGTAAATCTCACAAATAGACTGTGTAGTCTGTTTGGTGGTTGGTTGGTTGGTTGGTTGGTTGGTTTGTTTGTCGGCATGAAGCACTGAATTAATTTGCACCAAACTTGGTGGAAGGATGGGCCATGGGCCAGGGAAGACCTGATTAAATTCCCATGCACATCCAATAAAAAGAGATGGATTTTTTTTCAATGACTTTCCTTAACATTGCGAGATTGCAAGACCATTTTTGACAGTTTCTTAGGAAATAACCTGAAGAAACCAGTGCACTACAGTGACTGTCCACTTTAACATTAAAGGTGAATGGCAGCTTGATCAAGTGTCAAGATTTCAGTGTGACTGCTCTGAAAATGAATCTTTGAAAGTGCTGCTCAAGGCTTTCTACCTGGTTAGTGGCATGTAAAACTAATGTTCCTGCTAGTATAGTGCAATGTAAATAGAAGAGGGGCATTCTGATGCCTTTTCTTCTCTCACTCACCATTATGCAGTGGTTTCCATGCGAAGCTGAATTACTGCAGTGCAGGCCTCACATCTCAATGTGTGCTCTGCGTGGGCAGCTTCCTACGCCAAGAACATATGAAATTCAGCTTTGTCAAAATTGAAAATTATAATACATTTGATATGTCTGCCTTTGCCTTTAGCGCACTCTGTACAATTGATGTGAAACACTCAACAAGGTGTGTGGGCAGCTCCTTAACTGTAACAATATTTTTATGAAAATCTGGAGACATTATTTAACTAATTGTTTAAAATGAGATTGAAAGTATATTCACAGCCTCTCTTTCATGGATCTGATCCTGGAGTAAAATGTATTCTTTGACTATTTACCTATTCAACTAGGGGAAGCAGCATATTAAATCTCCTGGCTCTGACCAGCCAGATTCAACAGGCAGGTGCACTCTTGAATGGATTGGTGCTGGGGCTTTGAGTCTTACATAAATAACATCAACAAACTCACTTGACTCAGCAAGGACAGCCACATAATAAAATGGAAGTGATAGGTTTGATCAGAGTTAGAGGTTGAAATGGTTTTCTGGCAGGGCCATGCCATCTCATCTGGGAAGACACTCAGAAAGAATCAAACGTAGCTAGTTTAAAACACAAAACAGTCACCAGGCTTTCCCTTCACAGACACACCTCTCTATGCTGACCAAGCAGTGGAAAATGTGAATGAAAACAACAACCGATCATTTTATAATCATAGTTAATAAAGCCAAATTGTGACTTTGTCAGAAAATGTGGAAGCTTGGAAATAGGAAAAGGGCTGGTGGTTAGCAGTGCATGCAGTCTTCAGGGGCTGCCCATGAGTTTCATATTACATACATTATGTGGTCAGCTGGCTGACAACAGAAACAGCAAAACATGAACAGCTTTGTTGGAAATTGCCTACAGTGCAGTCCAGGTCACTACCGAGTTTTGTACTGGTAAGACGATAACATTTTATTAAGTGATATGATTTATTCTTGTGGATTTGAGATCATATCTACAATAAAACTGCCGACTGCAACACAATCCTGGTAAATACAGAGGTACAGAATACTGCTATAATCTGATGTTTACTGTGCTATGACGCTATAGGCTTCACCTGCACCACTGAGAAACTGCAGCGTGTTGCTGAAATATGAAATATCAAAAAGAGAACTGACTGTTTTAATACCACACTTCCAACACATCAAACACCTGAAAAGACTCACAGGTGTGAGCTTCACACTTCATCAGGCCATCAAAGAACATCAGCATCCTGAGTGGCAGTGTCACTATTATATGTGCATTACCAGAGACTGTGGAAAGTCCCAGTGCTACACAAGAACAGAAAGGACGTAGGGAGTGTGAAAACATTTTAAAACAGTTTTCCACTGTTAGCTGCTCCATGTTACTGGAGGCTGACTCAAAAAATCTTAATTTTATAATTACGATCCTTTAATTCTGCTCACTGTTCTCTTCCCAACCGTTATTAATCCATTTTAGAGAGAGAGAGGACTTGATGACAGATGGGATACTTCTCGTGCTCATGTCCTCCCACTCTGATTGCAGCAACCCATCCATACCGCCCAGGGGGCCATATGTGCTGTACTCCTCCTTAAAGGAGTGCAGGGAAGGGGCATGGAGACACGCCAGCTCACAGTAGCCTGGTTTCAAATACATTGCCAAACATAGGCTTTGTCACATTAACCTCCAGTTTGTTTCTCACACAGTTTCATCTGCAGTAGACAGTCACAGGTTTCTGATCAGACAGCAACAGAAAACTGAACGTGTGTTTTTGTATTGTATCAAAATGAAATTATCTTTGTGTCAATTTATTGCCAGAGGAAATGGTTTTACTACCAGGGTTACTGTTTCCAATAAACAAATAGCCATTTTGATCTTGTATCACAGTAAATCACTCTGGATTGACCTCAGACCTGACAGGAACCACAGGGTGCTACTGTGAAAAAGTATCTATTGGCAAGACTCCAGGGCTACTCTGCCATGTCAGAAAGAGCTTTTATGGACCATTTCCAGCACCATGTGCCATTTCTATTGACCTCAATCGTGACCCCCACTCATCAGTGCTACCTCGGAGTGCTGCTATTGAAGTCATAGTCACCCAGGTTGGGATCTTGGGCTGAAGTGGAAAAAGCAGAGAAGAGAGACTGAAAAGGTGAACCTGCATCAATCTTCACTGTACCAGACTCTGCAGGGAATCCAGCTCTGTATGCCACAGTATTTTCTATTGTTACATGGTAGATTTGTAAAGAAGTAAGGAAGTCAAAGGAGGGACAAAATGAGATGCAATATATTTTGGACACTGAATAAAAGAAATCAGGTTGAAATGATCCCACTGAAACCTTGCAGTTGTTTTGGCTCATGAACCTAACTCAGCACATGAGGGATCACATTACATTTCAGAAAAGGCTGCAAGTTAATGCTTCAGCAGGGAAACTGCACCCATCGCTGCTTTAAAGTACAACTACCAGCTATCACGGCTATTATAAAATCAGACTAATATAAATGACCCTCGGTGGCCTTTCAGTCTCACTTCATCAAGAGTGATATGAACAAACTGATCCAGTCAGCTGGGTCCAATGCGTTAGATGCTGCTCCAATTGGCTTAAATCTACTTCCCTTTGTAGAGCATGTATTGCCTCTGGCATTTGGAATCCATTCACTTTTCACAACCAATGAAACAACACAGTAAAACAATACCATTACCAATACCAATATTCGATTACTGCTGCTTCTTGTACTGATCAGTGCAGATTTTCCAATGATGTAACACAACTGACAATAAATTACACTCATGCAGACACAGCGAGCAAAAAAGTAGTTGCAGTTCTCTGGTCCAGAAGGTGACAGTTATGTAAATGTAGCGTCCTAATCTGTCAGTAGCACTCCTCCAGGATTGATATTTTGACAACATGACAGACTTGAGCTTTCTATTTTTGGGAGATAGCTTTAACTGTCACAAACACTGGCTGAACTGTCTTGCATCAGGAGAAAGATTATGTTTTGGGGCATTTCCTCATTTAAGCTTTGAGGCTTTGACAGACCAAAGGAAATGGCTTCCATCCACTGGTCTAAGGTTGCAACAAACGACTGCTTTCATTATCAGTTCGTACGCTGTTGATTATGGATTTGAATTACTCAGTTAATTAAAAAATAGCCATAGACGGCAGAGTTTCCAAGATGGCATCATCTTGTTGCTTGTTCTGTTACATCAACAGAAATTCAGATTGCAATGCTATAAAAGAGACAACACCTGTAAACCCCCACATTTGTATGAAGTACTCAGATTAACGATTAATCAGATTTTCTGTGAATTGATTGCCTGCAAAGCTGTTTCAGCCCTTAACAGGAACCTGATACTTTGAATAGGACTTTAAAGAGAGGAAGAATAAAAGTAAATAATGTAACAATTCCATATCAGCATAAGCATGAGAGAAAGCCTCTTAACTGTGTAGCATTACTTCCAGCAGTGCAGTAATTTGCAGCCAGTTTTATATTCTTTTTTTTTTTTTCTAAGAGTAACATGACAGCTAATACAAATGGCCTCATTTCCAGGTGCACAACACCCCCTGCAAGTTTAACAATTAATGCTATGCTTTTGATAAACTACCCTCTCAATGAGCTCATTTCTGGCAGAGAAGGGCTTAGTGCAAAAAGGCCATTGAATACTTTGAGTGCACTGTCAGAAGCAACTTACAGAGCAGTTTATGCAAAATGAATATGATCACTCAACACTTTACAAAACACTAATATTTTCAGTATAAAAATTTTCCACTTCACTGGATGTAAGACATTTTCTTGTCACTAGTATACATAATGTTACACATCCATTGAACTCAGAGCTCACATGTGTTGCCACTGATTAAATGTTCCCGGAGGCGGCAGGCATCTGACCCAATGATGGCCCTTATTCTCCCTAGCAGATGCAGAGAGTGCAATTACTGCTCACACAATTACTACTCCTCACAGTGCACAGTAGGCCGTCGGGTTCAGATTCTGTCTCCTCTCTCTCTTGCTCCCTGTCTCTCTCTCTTTCTCTCTCTCTCTCTCTCAGAAAAAAACAAAACAAATCCACGGCTCCTCTGCAGAAATGAAGGAATCCTCTTTGCAGGCATTTCAACCTGTCATATTCCAAAATAATGTATGTGAACTCAACCCAGTGGAGACGGAGGATTTAGTGTATGACTGACGGCATTGTAACTATGTAGCTAGGACATATGGCTAATGCTATCTGGAGTTACTACAAAAAGTGATTTGGTTTCCTGCAGCGGTCTTAATATGGGTTCATTTAAACAAAGGGAATTCACTTTGACAAGCTATAAATTCTGCTCTCATTGAGCGTTGAAGGATTCGAGACGATCTGGGGGCTTTACGGCCAGGTTCTCAGGTGAAAAATACTCTGGAGGAACGAGGGGTTTCTCCTCATATTATTAATCAAACCAACAATGCATCCAAAGAAGAGTGTGCATCTTTGCCCCTCAACGGCACTCTGCTGACCAATTTCCCATCAGTTGCTCTGACTCACCCCATTCTGAAGAAGCAGCACACTGACTTTATTACCGCGTCACAGGCAGACAGGGACTCATAAAGCTGACGGGTGTGATAACTCGTCCCCTACCTTGTCATGGTTCAGAGAGGAGGATGGAACAAAGGTGTGATGGAGAAGGGCATGAAGCCATCATCCCACAGTGTGCTCCATGGGTTTTCCCACTGACACCCTGTCGCTCCAGATTTAAAGAGTGAGGGGAAGGCCCAGACAATGACGGGTGATAAAGTGCCAGAGATGCATACAGGGCCAGTGTATGTGGTGTTTATGTGTTGCCATGCATGTCTCTGAAAAGCAGTTTGTTCTCTTGACCCCTGCATTTGTAACACTCGAGCTGAATTCGTAAGGCACATTTATCCAGTCTTCCAGAAACGTCTATTCATTTTTAAAGTTAATGCTATTAATATTGAATAATGTCATGATACCATCATTATTTAATGCGAACACCTATCCCCACCCGCTCAGTCAGATTAACAGAAGAGACTACCCCCTCCTCTCTTGTTTCATCTGAAATTCAGCTCTGCAACATCAAAATCAAAAAACCAAACCTACATGCACACACACTGACCAATCCCTTAGAGATTTTGTGGCAGCACAACATTGCTTCTTAAGATTATGGTCATTATTTACAGTAACACCAGAGCTGACTTGTCAGGGAAATCTAATTAAGTAGTATTAAGTCTTTTATTATACGACCAAACCTGCCGTTTTTCTAGTAAGCACAAATTATAGTCAACAGATCACACCAATTTATTGGCCACTTCGTGCTCAGTGTTATTTTTTCTATCCCTCTACTATCTACCCTTTCACCGTGTTTATGTGCTTTTCATTTTACATTTTTCTTTTATACTTTTGGCCGCAAGGACAACACTTACAGACTCACACTGTGACTGACAACTCAAAACTATTGATTTTAATCCTGACAATCATTTGCTGTTGCGATGGACGTTGTGTGCGACATGTTTGATTTGGGTAAAGGTTAGAGTAACAGGTCAGAGTATTTTGAATAGCTGAACAGATTAAGATCATCACTGGTGGGAGGCCATCATCTCCTATTCACAGCTCTGGAAGTTTGCTCAGGGCTA
Organism: Selene dorsalis; assembly: GCA_900303245.1. Lineage (NCBI taxonomy): Eukaryota > Metazoa > Chordata > Actinopteri > Carangiformes > Carangidae > Selene > Selene dorsalis. The sequence continues at coordinate 49,079 of OMNW01005940.1, read as the reverse complement.
TTGTTGACCTTAACACTGACACAAACTTATTGCTGGTGTAAATCACACTCCAGCCACACAATTCTCCTGCCCTCTTGCCATGAATATTTAAACAGGTATACATACATACCACACTGCCTTACATCATCTAGAATATTATTGCTTGCCTGAAGTTACATCTGAATTATGCCTTTGTCTAAGAAAGTGCAACTTTGGATTTTTACATCTTGGGTCTATCCACACTGCGCTCACATATTACATGACAAAATATACTAAAGGAATATCTGCTTCATACACCTGATGTTGTTTTCTCCATGAGGTTACCGGGGACATAGAGAAGTGACAGGGTGTATCCACACTAATGCATCTCTGCTCACAGACAGATGACACACCTCCAGACCTATCTGTTCATTTACCTCCACAATCAAGATTCACGGCTCTATTTTCCACTGCCCTGTTTGCCAGAGGTGCTCTGTTTTCTTCAGTGTTAAATGAATTAAATGGGCTGGCTGCCAAAAGCACTGCTCATTCCATGCACCAGATATAGCAGCGTGTCTGCGTCTCGGGTACGTATAGACAGAAATTTGGAGTGCATTCACACGTAGCCTACAGCTGATTCAAAGTGATGGATTTGGGTTTCAGAGCTCTACACCATGACCTCCATTTTTAAAAGGTCAAGTGTTAATGTCACAATAATGATAAAAAAAATATTAATACTGGCTTTAAGTTATATTACCAAATGCATTACATTTAAATGTCAGTACAGACTCCACACTTGAGTGCACAAAAAAGTTGCTAAAGAATGTCACCGTGATGAGCACAGTTGCTCTTCTAAATGAGCCGCAATAAGCCTTGTGAGCACAGTGTGCAGCCGACAGCCGAGCCCTGGCTCTGCATGACTGGCTCTGTCAGCGGCAGCATACGGAGGTCTGGCGCTGGCCAGGTGGCTCTTACATCTGGCCCATTAGCTCTCAACCACTGCAATGACTCTCCACGCCACTGAGAGCCTGTTGAAATAATATCATCAGGACCTGTAAGTGCTGAAGGCCGCCTTGCCCATTGCCTGCTCAGAACAGCGAGTCATAGCCCCACTCTGAATCTGACCTGTCAGCTCTGGGGCCAGGTCCAATCCTGAATGGAGCACCCTGCAGAAATACAAGCACTCTGAACTGTAGCATTACTCTGAAGGTCAGTGCGATGATACAATATGGATTTGGATCAAATTAATCTTGTGATGTACAGATTAGTCACCAGTTTCATTTATCAAGAAAAATACATGTTTATAGCTTTGTAAAGGATTTCTAAAACAAATTTTATATCCAAACTTGGCTTCAAGTTGTCACTACTTTAATAGTTTGATATTTTACTTGTTGATTGATTCCAAAAAAATAAAATGCAAGTAGAAGTGAACTTATAATGGCCAGAGAAATGGCATTTTCCTGGCATCAACTTAATTAAAGCTAATTATGGTTGACTGCATATTCTAAATCACTCCCAAGCCAAATAAAGCATGTATTTAGTTATAATTTAAAAAGGTTGGTAGCTTGTTAAAATGCACAAGGCCTCTCTGTCTATCTGACCACAAAAATAAAGAGTTCTGATGATATAATCAAATTGCTGAAGCTAAACAACATAAAACACAGACACTTGTGATTTTTCTTCCCTTCTGTGAACTGCGTGTCCCTGTCAGGTCTCGGTAGTTAACACAAATAAAGTGGCCAGGTCTTTGGCCTTTACTTTCCAGTCTCCAGTCCCCTGACTCTCAGGGACAAACCCCCACCTCCAAAAGCATGCTTCTTGCCCTGAGCACTGCACCAAGTGACACATTCTATCCATCAAAGACTGCACTGCAACATACGAAGCAAAAAAGTGCTGGGATGGCGAATTTTTCATGCATATGATATTCAGGCTGCAGCTCATCCACCTACGTTAACCCATGAGAGGGAGATGAGCAAGAGCACGAGAGGGAGAGAGAGAAAGAGAAAGAGAGAGAGGAAGGGCGACGCTTTGAAGATGGATTACCAGATCACGTCACGAGCAAAGACACAGCTATGACCAAGCACCAATTTCAAGAGGAGGCACTCTGAGCAGGCAGAGAGAGGAAAACAGATACTCACTGGTAATGAGGAGTTTATTTTCATGTCAACAGAAGGATAGTGTGGATTAGAGCTTTCAAACACTTTCAACCCCAAACTCAAAGACACTCTTTGTGCTCATAAATAATAATAAAAATAGATGTCACGGCGTTAAATTTGAAATTATAGAGCCACTCACATATTCACAGATAAGTGATGATAACACAGATTAATTTTTGCTTTCTCCTTCTTGGTTTTAGCAATCAATTTCCTTACAGCTAGGCAACATTTGGCATGTTAAAAATCTTCATTTCAACACTGTGTTTTATGGCTGTAATTCTATTGAGCGAAAAATTAAATGCATAATTCAGGGTTGAACAGGCTGCCCAATTCATTTTACAAAAGGCGACAGAGGCCAAAGAAAAAGAAGATGGTGATCTGGAGAAATTTCTTTGTGCCTGGTACACAAATATAAAATATTAACTGATTTTAAAAACGTGGCACACCACAGATAGATTTAAGGATGCACAAATCAGGAAATTCAGTCAACAAACAGGGACACACATGGTGTTTAGATATCCCAGCATCAAACATGTCCAGGAAGTTGGGCCAACATTCATTGCGACTAACAAAGAAGATTGAGATGTTGATAGATTTTTCTTCTGTTGGCAACTAATGTGTAAAAAACAAATAAAATGTAAAAAAAAAAAAAAAAAGAAAGAAAAAAAGAGAAGCTTTTTTTTGTCCTTAAATGACAAGGGCTCCTGATGAAGCTGCCCCTAAATAAATAAGGACCAGTGTAATGAATGCCTAAGTCTCTCTCTTGCCAAAAACCGCATTACAGTGCTCCTAATGGTTTCCTTTGCCTGAGAAAAAAAAAAAACTTATCTGCCGGCATGCTCCCAGCAATAGTAAATTAAACCCCCAGAGAGGAATTGTGGGAGGAAACTGTGGAGTCCAAGGGTGGGGGAAAAAGACCCACTAGATACATGACCCCATTCACAGACCAGGGGCAGGTGCACCCATTATCATAAGCTCGCTGAAATGAACGACAATCCATCACATCCAAGGTTAGCATTTCTCACTCAGCAGAGCTTTTTCATCTCAAGGACAGAATGTGAGAGAATATACAAAGATGACTGTGCCATTGCACAACCCTATAGTTTTACCAACACTGGCACTGAAAGTTTGTGTCCACTGAAAACTGCATGAATGAACAACACAGACAGATGGATACAGAAATACAAGGCAACTGCCACTTGCCTACATCACACAAGATGAGTGCAACACAGTACCACCATCTATCATGTTGTGCACATGAATCATGTAAGAGCTGTTTCCTCATATGAAAAGAGTACATACAGACTGGGCAGACCATTTCACTGCATTTGCTAAATGAGTATGCTAACAAAAGAGACTGCAGGAAGTTTAAGTTAAACGCTGATTCTCTGACCTAGGACTTATCCTATCTTTTCACAATTTCACTATGGATAGTACAAATATGTAATCACTTGGAGCTCTGTGTTGCTAAAATTAGTAGGGAACAGTCTTATCTAGTAACACGCACAGACAGGGCAAAGGGTGGAAGGGCTGAAGCTGGAAGTGATTAAAACACATCTACTCAACACATTAACAGTCAGCGTGCAACAGTAACTGCCATTGTCAACGTCCTTTGGAAAGTCGTCAGACAAAGATTATAAACGTCTCTGTGTTTTCTGGACATACAAAATCCGGGTTTTGACAGCTGAGGTCTCAAAGTCAAACCCAGAGGACAAAGAATAAGAAAAAAAAACTTTTTTAGAAGATTAAAGTTACCATGGTATTTAAACCTATCACACAACTAGAGTCACAAACTGCTGCAGCTGACCATTTCAACAATATGGTGCAACTCCATGGTATTCAAAGTGTGCAAAAGCATTTAGTCATGGTTAGAATAAATGAAAGAGAACAATATGTTTTGGAGAGAGTTTGGCAACAACAGAGGGAATGAGAATAGTCGGCAGTATCTGAAAAGTAGATAAAACAAAACACTTACTTACTTTTGTATTTATAGCTTTGATTTTGTAGTGACTAACATTAAGGCCTTATTCAAAACTGTCAAATCCCTGAGAAGTGTTTACTTATTCAAACAATGACCTAAGGCCAGGTGGCACATTTTCTTGGACGCACACTCACTGAGTTTATTTTTATGCAGAACTGGAGCCGTGAAGTGGAGTTTAAATACATGGGCACGTTTTAAATTAGATGATGTGGAAGATTTGAAATAACCTTGTGTGGCCTTGGTGTTGCTGCCTCTCCCCCTAGCTGTCCTTATTCATGTTTAGTACTTTTTCTTTTGTTTGATAACTGTGTGCTTTATATTTTACGTTAACATTTTTTTCCACTGATAGAAACTGGATATTTGCCCTATACTTCATTGGCGCTGGCTTATTAAACTTTAACTTCAATATATCCTGTGGCTTTTCTTTTTTTTTTTTAATGCGACAGCACAGAGCAGAGAGTCAGGGCACCATGTCTCAAGTATCTGCGCAAACTGAGATCTTCATACAATGAATAACAACTTTGACCAAATTTCTCCTCGAGGAAAGCACAGAGACTTGATTTAAAAGACAAGCACCCTTCACAGAAGAGGAGGGACACAGATAAGGGACACTGGAAGACGAGAGTGCAACCTAGCGAGCAATTGACAGTGTAGTGAGAGGCCATCTCTGTCATAACCCTGTGGTTTGTCACTCGAGTCAGAGAAATACCACTACCTCAGCAAATCAAATCCCTGCAGCTCATTACAGCACAATGGACCATTGTGGTCTGTCCAGTGAGACTCCTGTAGCTCATCCTTTAAGGTTGGCCTATTATGTAAAAAGGTCACCTCAAAATACACCACAGCAATATTGAGAATTGAATAAGCCTTTCTGTTAGGTCTACATTCTGAATCCTTCACAAGCTGGATCACTTCTACTCTAGTTATAGGACTCACCAATTATCTGTAGCTTCCTCAGGTCAGATGCTGAAAGACTGGAGGGAGGGCGTTCCACATCTTTTCCACTTCCTGTTATTGACAAAAACTGCTATCAGTGATCTGAGCAGCTGGATTATAAACACCTAATACTGAGCATAACCAAGTATAAACATCAATATGCATACATGTAGACATTTATGAAACAAACCCAGGTAATGCAGCTCTCCATGAGGTGGGCTGGCTCTGTCCCACCACACACACAGCAGATGTCAGCTGCACATGTGCAACTGCAGGATGATCTACAGTTTACCTTAATATCTGTCAATACTTGTCACATTCAAACAACATCAGTTGAAATTCCTCACAGTAAAATGGACTGCACGGGAGAAACTGTGGCCTCTTTTGATTTTGAAAAAAGCTGCAAACATTGCTGTAAGTTTCCGATCTCTCCATCCAAGATACTCTTATCTTGTAACAAACTAACGAGGAGCCTGAGACCTGAGATCATTGATTTCATCCTGAGGGAGAGTAACACCACATTAAACATTTATTCTATTCTCAGAGATAATGCTCCCATGCTAAAAACAAAAACAAACAAATAAACAAAAGTCTTTGGACCAACTTGTCACCACTCACCTGACTGTGTCACCTGTCTGTGTCACTCTTTTGCTTAAAGACACAAAAAAAAAGTTCCACAGACAGCAATATTCAAGATGATGCAGGACAAACACCACAGCTATCACTCAGCTTGAGAGACAGTAGAAAAAGTTAAAAAGACACTTTACTCCATCATTAGGCAAGTTTACAGTTGGCAACATGAAGGCAGGGCCGGACAAACAGCTGTCAGAGAAACTGGCAGGCAGGCGCTGCATCAGCAAAACATTTATTGGCCCTGAAGGTAAATAAGATGATTCAGTCCTACAAATATTCAGACAATCTGACAGACCATGCCACCTCTGTCTGCTACCGATGCTAACAAGCTAAACAAACAAACAAACAAACAGCTGTGCAGCAGCCATGCAGGGGCAGACAGGTACACTGAGGACACACACTGGACAGGTGGGGGATTTTATTCTGCCACATTCAAGTCACATTAACCGTCAGCCACGAGACGTCTCTGACACATTTACTGCTGCAGGTCTAACTACTATTAACACACGTTACACAGTTTAAACAGTTTTACGCTGAGCTAATCAGCTCTAACACCTTACACCTGTGCTCCTGAGCGCTGACTGCTACTTTGTAGCAGCTCCACGAGGAGCTGCAAACACGACAGAGCTGTTTGTCAACACGAAGCACAAAACATCCCACTGAGTATCAACACAACCACACAGCCACCGTTACATTAAAGGAGAGGCTCCGTTTCTTGCAAAAACACGTCCATGTACTCACCAAACAGCTCTGTGTAACTTGGAGTCCTCGCCGCTCGCGACCCTCGTACATCCATCTAACAGGAGCTGCTGGGGCAACGATGCAGCGTCTAAATAAGACATTATCTGCTGTGAAACTCCTTCATTTCACCAATATTTTGTCATGATTTACCGGCACTGTTCCCCCGTCCCCAGGTCGGAGTTGTGTTGTTGTTGTTTTGCGGGGTTTTTCACTGACCTACGACTTCCACGCCGTCACTTCCGTGCCGCAGCTGAAGTCTTCGTGCAGAAGGTTCACCTGTTGCAGCGCCTCTAATCTCTGCTTCTCTGCTGCTGCTCTTCAACTTCGTGCTCTGCGCAGATATTCTTCTTCCTGCAGGTCACTGAAACCTACTCGTTAGTTTTACGGTGAAACCCCCCACCACCCCGTCCCACCCATCATTTTCCCGAAATATTCAAAACCTCACCTGAGTCCTTGCGCCATCCTCCTGTTGACATGGATGAGTCCCATGACCGTCACTTAGCAACTGTCGTCAGAGGCAGCGCGTGGGGCTCACAGAGCACCACAGCAAGCTTTTCTATTTTACTAATATATGAAATGAGCAATTAAATTATGTTTTAGTCTATATTGTTGTTTACCATTATATTCTTACATTAGATAACTTCAATGACTTATTACTCCAATTTATTACTTTAATTAAGTTGCATGGCATAAAATCAGATGCAAAAATGAGTCGCTCTTGACTAATGGGTGCCATCCCAGCCATGCAATACACTCATTAAGTAAACTACCTTCATCTAATACATGCACAGAAGATTGGTGTACAATCAATTCTGTAATCTGAAGGGAACTAAGCACTGCAGATGCTAAAGCTTTCCCCTTCTCAACTGGCAGGATGGTTTGTATGGTTTATTCTCCAGTGTTTGAAGCATGGATGGACAGATGGAAGCTGAGCTCCTGGATGAAGTGCATTTGTGTTTTTGATTCAATTGTTGAGAGAGTGTAACAGTCCAACAGGCCTAACCGTTACATGTCCAAAACAGAACATAGAGATGATAGATTTTAAGTGAATGCTTGATTTTATCACACCACTGATCTATACCAGAAAGAGCAGAGGCAAACAAACTTCATACACATTATACTCATATACATTTCACTTTGTATTAGAACATGAAGGGTTAAACAACATTAAAGTGCATACCACAGCTGGGATTGATATTATTAAATCACTGTCATATGTCATAAAAATAAGTATTTACCAGCTGCTTTAAAAAAAACACACACACATCAGCCCTGGGAGCAGACTGGAAAGTCCAAGACACACACATTAAGACATTCATAATTGAACATAACATTGAGGCTATCCTGGACTATTATAAATATCAAAGTCAGTTCTTCCTACATTTATTGATTGGGCCTGAGTCTTGGGTCTGTTCCTGATGTGAAGTGAAATCAACTAAACCGCCTGGATCAATCCTGGTGTCCACCCTGCTTCGGCTCCTCGGACATTTGAAAGCATTCATCGCTCACATAGTAAAAACCCTCAATAATGTATGATCTCAATAATGATGCAAGGCTGTAGATTCATCAGTTTCTCTGAAATATTCAAAGCTACAACTTAAGAACCCTGTAGCTGTGCACTATTATGTCATGTACGTTGGCTCTGTGATCTAGCATCAGGCTTAAACACCCCAAGAAAGCAGCTTGAAGCTTGTAAATCTCCCTCCCAAGAGAACATATCTAATCAAGTTTGCTCTGTCTGTTGGTTTCTATATTGTTTTGCCAAAACAACAGAGCAGCAGGGTGTCACTTTGATTAAGAAGACTGCCCTTCAACTGGAGGATGCTGTGCTCAGGCCCCCGTGTTGGAGAGCTTCTGTCCCATTGTTGTCTTGTCTCTGAGTAAGTGAACCCCCCTCTTTACTACCTGGGGAGATTTCCCATCAGCGCCTCATGCGAAATGTAGATTCAGGAGCATTCTTGCATCTTATTGGTTACATTTGTTTTTCAAGGAGCTCAAAAATGAGTCGACATTTTTTCTTATTGTTACATAAAACTGAGAATTAAACTCCATCTCCATGACTGAGAATAATCAAAACAACATATTTTCCAAACTGAGAAGAACTGTTTCGCTACAGCAAAAGACACATGGTCATGCCAAACAGACCACCTGAGGCAGCTTTGCTTTCTCCGAATGACAAAATCATAAAACAGGATTAAAAGAATGAGGCTGAACTGACAGGGACAAGAGCGATGGTGGCTTGTTAATTCATAATCACCCTGAATTAATGATTGAGTGAGACTGAGAGGCACAGGGCATATGGAAAAGAGAGGGCTGCAGATGCTCCCAAGTGCCTGGGGGGCTTCGAGGAATGGGAGCAACCCAGTGCCTTGTCACACACGCCAGTAAGCATGCCCATAACCAAACACACACACACACACACAGACAATCCCAACATGAAAACATCTCAGATAAGAAAATGGTTTCGGTTTTATTTACTTTCACACCACATTCCAGTTTAATCTCAGCAGTTTTGAAGCTGGCAGCCTGAGGGAACTACGGTATAATGAAAAAGAGTTGTTTACTCCTCCCTGGACATTAAATTGCAGATTGAGTACTTTAAATAAAGCCTTTCTCTCTCCTCCCTGTTGTCTTGACATTACTGAACATATTAATTCAATTAATAGCAAAAGAAAGATCATCCCTGCCCTGATTTTTACCTGAAGTGTTTTCTACTCGAGCTGCAGCCATTCACTGGGCTCTATCTCTAAGCTGGATCGCAGCATGGTAAACAGACACCAAGCATAGACCACAGCTGAAATGAAAACTGCCTTCTCTGAGAATCCCCTCATGCTTCAAGTGAAAAGTAGAGGGTTTTCTCTTTCTTGACCATACGTATTATCTGGGTGAGCCACAAAGAAATATCTACGGATTCACTTCTTGGTCTGAGAATATTGCACATCCTATCTTCTGACATACAATATAGCCAAGAGAAGAGGTGCCCAAACACGTGGCAGTGTGAGCAGCAGCCAAACTGTCTGCTATCAATATGTACAGCTGACATTAAACAGGAAAGGAAAAAAAAAAACCTTTATCCTCCTGACAATAAAGCTGGGAATGGACGCCTGGCTGGGACTCAGAAAATGAAAGGTTGCAACCCCAAGAATTCCTTTAAATTATTTATACTTATACTAAATCAGGTATGGATTTTTGACTGGTTCTCAAGCATCAAAGCATGAACGTACTGTAGCCTACCAGCATATCACTGCAATAAAAGTTCATATGTGGAAATCAATGCGACTCGTTGTCAATTGATGCATACCAACATTTCTTTTCATGACGTCCTCAAGGTTACTCTACATGTAAGTATGGGTGTTTTTTACGTTCCTAACTCTACATGTACAGTACGTACTCTATATGTTTATGTTACCGCACACAGTTTCTATTTTCGGATGTGTTTCTGAGCATATCTGAGCCAGGCCAGGTGGCTCTTAATACTGCAATACCCTTGAATCTCAGCTACTGTTGCTATGGAGAGGAATTCAGTCAGAGGCCATGTAAAATTGCCTTGTTACTATCAGTAGGTCCCAAAAATGAGCAAAATATATACATACTTGACAAATGTATCTGATCCTGCAGCTCAAAAGCTGAAATGTTTTTTTATTAGCTTCCATTTGCTATTGGAGTGAACACAACTGATTTAAAGCTCTTTGACTAGACAATTATTATGGGAGTTAATCACTTTCCGTCTTTATATTTTTCTGGACAGAGGCTTGAACCGTTGCGTTTTTAAATATTTTACAATTCAGCTGTTGTTCACTGACCCTGGGGACTTAACCTATACAGAAATATCACACTGCATAAGCCTACAATCTCACCCAGTTCAAAAGAGACTTCCCAAATGATTCAGCTCAGACTCAGCATGTTAGCTCTCCCCCCGTGATTCATTAAACTTCAATTACAAAGCAGGATCACTTTGACTCATTTCTGTCCTTACCTTAAATATCTGTAACTTCAGTCTCTAACTCTCAGCTGTAGAAAACTGTGGCTTGTGGGAAGAAAATTTAGTACAAAGTAGCTTGAACTGATTAGAAAGACGTCCTGAATGAAAGAGTAGAGGGCACAGATTTGCGAATGAGGCAATCATCCTGATTGAACCTGCACTAAGCTTCATTTAGCTGCTATTGAGAAAGAATAATAGAGACTAAACAGAGTGAATTCATGCTTAACATATAGTCTAAGTCCAGGGGTGCTGAGAACCATTCAGCTTTAGTGACACATGCGTCTGACCACTTAAACCTTAAGTTCCTTTTAGCCTGATTAATGAAATATAGTTTAATGCATTTTTGGTGAGAAATACTTTTTGTATAACATTTAAAAGAAACTGCAGGGTGCCTTTAACAGAAAGTAGTATCAGCATTACTGCTGATATTAATGAGACATATCGTATAACTGTCAGAATAGAGGAGCCATATTAATGCTTTTGATTATGGTCTATACAATATGACATACACACAACAAGGGCATCAGCCAAGACCTTTTTCACAGGTGCTTAACTCTTCACTATAACATTAACTCTCACAGTCTTATCCCAAACTGGCTGCTTCCATTGTTCACATGAATATAAATAAATCCTGGCACTTGTGCTGACCTCTGTATTTTCCCATTTTTGGGCATCATCTTCAAGAAAAACTCATCCCTGGCCTCTTCCCTCCTGCCACAGAGGAGCGGAGAAAGTCTGTTAACTCCACAACTCTCACTCTCACTTGCTGCTGTGTTGATATTGGGATCCTCTTTTAAATAACTTTCAAGGTTTTTTTTTCCTGGACTAGGCCTTCCTGACTAAAATAGGATGGCCTTCATCCTAATAGAATAAGGCCTCAGATGTTGGCTGAGAATATAAGCTCCTGCCTGTGATGCTCTAGTCTTGTTGGAAATGCCTCACACTCCTGTTTGATGACACTTTCTCTACCATATTGCAATGCATATTAGAATAGATTTAGAATAGACTAGATAACCACAGTGGGGAAAGTCACTTCTCATTGACAATTCAAAAAGCTATAATTTACACAGTATACATTAATGTGATTCCCATAAAACACGGTAATCACAAATGCCAAATTGTAACTTAAGTGTCAAGAACAGCTAATGCTATTTCTATCATTATTACTTCTCTTTTTGCTCATCTTTGTGGAGGAAATATATTTTAATGTCACTTTGTCTAATGCCCTGATAATAAGTGGTTATATAAATCACAGTTACCCATGTGACTGGATGAGTATCATCATTCATCAGCCAACTCCATCCAGCTTGGTTTTAAACAGAAAGCCACTCAACCCAAAACAGGCTGTGGGAATAAGAGATAGGGCTCTGTCAATCTGGAAAGTATTTGTTTTTGGATTTCATTGATCCCTTTGTGTTGCTGGAAGGATATCATTACTTTTCTTCAAAGACACATCTCACCGTTCCACACCCTGCTTACTGAGAGAGGGACATTTTGCAAAGCTTGCATCCAGCAGCGGTCTTTCATAAGATTAAACAGGTGATCGGTGATTCTCGAAGCACTGATCTCTTTAGACAAGTGACACTCACACCCTAATGTAGCATATGCATGCACAACTGAGCAAGCGTGGGACCACAGGTGCCAGAAGGCCTCTGTCACCTGGCCCAGACAACAAGGTGAATCTCTGCTGCTCACATACAAACACATGACACACTCACACGCTAAAGGTTCTTGTGTATTGACTTGTTAACTTAGCTAATCAATAATGTGCATCCAAGAGCGTGTAACTGGATCTGCAGGCCCTGGTGCTGGATGATCAGTCTCTGAAACTTGTTGATGGAATAAACACTGTGCTGTTGCTGCTACTACAACAGCTGTATCACAAATTCATATCTGAAGCACCTGATTGATGCCACTCATCTCAGCTCATCATTACATAAGTGAGTGCTGACTCTTCCTCTGAGAAAAGGGGAAATAGCAAAATGCAGTTAAGTGCTCCTTCATAGAGGTAAACCCGCGAGAGGTTATGAGTCCAGAGATGCACCTCAGTGGTCGCTTGGCTTGTTTTTCTCGCTGCTGCCCCTTGCCTGCCTCAGAACGCAGATGGAGATTCATCTGTTGCCTGTTCCCACTTGACTCGTTTTCTTTTTCTATTCCTACCCCCCTCCTCAACCCCCCAAGAGCCTGTCTGCCAGCAGAAGCCCTGTACCTCACCGTGCGCTTATCAGACAGTTCATCCTTTTCCTGTGGGCGCCGTCCTCCATCTGTGGCTGTGACAGCCAATCGCCACGCTAAGGGTCCATTCCAAGCCGTGATTTAGACACCCAGCCTTGCCAGCGCTGCTCTATCAACCCCCTCTTTCCCCTCGTTTGTGTGAATTTTTAACAACCCAAGCACTTGTTCTTTACTTTCTACGATTCCCTCGTGCACACAAAGTTGAACACATGCACGACAGACAATTATTATTCCTTTCAATCCTTACATCTTTAGTACCTTCATTTTTTTATACATGCAGGTACTATTTATATGCGATACATGCATATATATATATACACACGGTATATGTCAACACCATCTTGTGCCTGACAGGGAGAGTGAATATTCCGTATTAAATGTAAAGCAGTGCAATGACAGGAAGGAACTAATGAATAGGCCCTGTGTTTACATCCCTCAGTGCTTAGGCTCTCCCTCTTAATAGCCCGACTCCAATCGTATCAGTCAACAGTTGCAAACATCCTCAAGAGGTAACTTTGTTAATATTTTACTGAGTAGAGATAGTAAATAACAAGCAAGGCATTTCCACAGAACGAGAGTAAACAGAGAGAAGGAAGAGGAGGCAGAGAGGAAGAGGGAGAGAGGGTGGCTGTCTCCAGGGTGTCAGCCACAGTTGCTTTCTCATTTCTAACTTGTCAAGTTGGCTTTATCTGTTTTATCACCAATGGAGCTCCAAACGCACCAAAAGGCTAAGGCAGCTTGACAGACCAAATATGGCTATTACAAATTTCGATGGGGCAGCAAAAGGAGACTCGAGAAGAACACCTGCCACGCATCAGCTCTTTCCCCCTGCTCCACAAAGAGGAATAAGAAAATACAAAGCAGAAAATAAACAACGGAGAAGCTCTCAAGCCGGCTACACTGATTTCTTTGAACCGTGCTAGATGGGTTTTATTCAGCAAGATATAGGAAAATAAAAGAAAGTGAGCGACGCCCTTTTCTAACTGCGCAACCTCGTCAAATCCTCCAAACTGAATTTAAAGTGTGCGCCGCCTGTGACAAACAAATATAAATAAATAAACGCAAAACTGAGCCAAGGCTGAAGTGCACCTCCAATCCCAGCACAGCAGGTGAGTGAGAGATAAACATTTGTGCAAAGTCGGCCGGGTCTAGTCAAGCGGCTGCTACTCCTGGTTCATTTGCAGTTGCCAGCGATGTGTTAAATGGCCATCTGTGATGGGGTGAGAGCCCCTGTAATGACTTCCTGTCTGGGAAGGAAGACTGGCGTGTAGGGAGGGCTGCTGAAACACACAATCCATTTGAGAACATGAAAGGTGCAGTGTGGAGTGGAAAACAGTGGATACTGATGCTATTTTTTCAAGTGATAAATGTCCTGTTTGCGTGGCCTCTCTGAAGAGGCGTGTTGACATGAATTCTCAGGGTGAATTACTCAAAGTTTCGAGTTAAAATTATTTTTAGAAAGCAACTTTTCTGAATTCCAGATGTTTTTATTACTGTATGAACGAAGTGCAACGATTTCCTCCTCAGTGTAGTGGAGGAAAATTGTATTACATTGAGGTCCAAGAAGAGGAGATGATGCCGGAGGGAATCAGCTCCATTCAAAGCCACTTACAGGTGAGAGCAGTAATGTATGTATGCGTTTGCCACCCCACAGTTGTTGGGACCAGCAGCAGGTATTTCACTGTATAGCTATTTGTGCGTCCATTCTAGCCACCCTCTGAGATGCCGAAGGTCTCTCCTTCGAGGGCATTTCCTCCTGCATAATTGCCCATAATCATCTTTTCACCCAGCCTGCTGTGTAATTTTATAGCTTGACAGCTCTCTACTTTTGTGTTCTACTTTCAGCACCATCAGCACTTCTGTGTTCAGGTTCTGTGGCAGTAATTTAGCTTTCACTCCAGATCCCTCACGCCTATCAGTGTGACTCATGATCTAAATTTAAATTGGATGGTCGCTATGACTGGAGAGAGATGGACAGCAAATGTAGACTCCGTCTCCAACTGTGTTGTTTCTGGAGTTTTTCTTGTGCGACTGAGTTATTCACAAACCTATTCAGTTGTTGTCGCTTAAAGCACGACACGAATTGACTTTTGTCCTTTGCGTTCATCTGATTTAGCTTTGGGCAAGCAACGCAAAAACTTGCTTAACTGTGTTAATCTTCAGACTGCGTCTATTCAAGTTCAACTTGAATAGAAGCAGTCTGACGATTCTCGCCCGCAAACTAAATTAACACTTTGGATTTTTTGACATTCACTGACAAAAACATAAACTTTGTGATAATAAGGAGTGTATTCTTGACATGCATCAGGCTGTGCAGCTGAGCGAGTGGGAGGAATCTTCTGCTTGCCTGATGCTGCCTGGATGGTGCTTATTCCCTCCAAAAGAGGCAAAGTGAGGACAGGCGTTGGCCACGAGCGATTTCCACTCAGCCATGAAAACAGCAACGCCGTCCCCGCTGCTCGGCCGTGCCGGAGCCCGCCACCAAATCAGCCTGTGGTAATGACACATGACCCTGGGACGGAGCCCCTGAGGCCTGGTCCGCAGCTCGCCTCTGTCATTTTAAGACCCCACCAGCAGCCAATATACTGTCCATCTCTGCTGCTTTTCACTCACTCTCACACACACACAACACTCAGAGCAGACTGAACTCACGGTGCTCACCGATGTGGCTGCTACTATTATAGGGTTAGGGCCAATATACTGCATTCCAGTGGGATATGATGGTAGGAACTCTGACGTATTTTAATGGGCTGTCAGATTTTGTCCATTATTCATGCCCACTGTTTGTTGAAAAGTAGTCCCAGACAAAGCTTTTTTCACTTAAAACTTGACTCCACTCTATTTAAAAAAGCCAATTAGGCAGCGACCACTGTACCTGAATTTTAAAAGCCATTGTGACATGAAGTAACTTTCACCAACCAACTCTACCCTTCTAACCAACTCTACCCTTCTAACACAGAGACGTTCCTGACACGGTCAGTTCAGTGGCGTCACTGATTCAGCTCCAGCTTTAAACTGCAGCTCACGTCTCCTTAATATGGGACCTATTTTCTTCCTAAACAGGTAGACAGTAGCAAACTATTACTCTGACCCAGTCACAGATGAAGGCACCAATACAAAGGCCATGCTCACAATATTCTCAAATCGACAGCCGTTTTCAAGCTCCAGTCCCGCAGTGCACACATGTATATATACTACTATGAAACTATTTTTAATTTGCTCTTCAGTCCATCACAGAAGATGTTTGTGCCATTAATACAACCACAACAGCTAAAGTGCTATTGAAGAAGTTTAGACTTAAGAGACTAGAATAGCCTTTATAAATACCTGTGTAAAAGATGCATATGAATGTACAGTAGGTATGTTGCAGAGGTAGCAGTGAAACCTTTCTGAATGTCTTAGGTAAAGGTCAATAGAAAACTAACAGTCACTGGATTAATGTATGTGACTGTTTTAAATGTGCATTTGCATTCTTGTCTTATCATTTTGGCTCCAGGCTCAAAACAAATATTCCTGTCTGACCATCAACGGGTAATAAATAAATAAACACAACAGAATCAAATATGAATAATAATAATAATAATTGTATGCAAGGAAAACTCTGGAACAACTGTTGTCACTGTTTTGCATTGGGACATTTTGCCTCACAGCGTTTTGTCAGCAGGATAAAACTGGACTTCCAAGGCCACCTTGGGAGAGAGAAGCTGAGGGAGGAAGACAGCCGGGGCAGACCAGAACAGGAAGAGCAGCCCAACTGGCAAAGCCCAAAAAAACTGAAGCAACTTGTTAAAATATCAGGCTTGTAATTAATAACTTCAAGGATGTTTAACGTCTTCTTTATTCATGAGCAGCTGCTCCCATTGACCTAAGGGGCATGCAGAATCAACCTGCACTTTAAACATTTGCAGTCGGGAGACTAGATTTTAAGAGCGAGACATTGTAGAGCCATCTACAACAGTCTGACATGATTAGTTTTGGCAGTGCCATTACATGGTCATTTATTTTCTCAGAAACACATTCTGCTGAAAGATGCTCACTCTTTGTCAGCAGTCAGAGATATTTTAATTAGCTCCAGGCCCAAACATCTGAGTCCTTGGTTTACTGCAAAGTGCATCCACCTTAAATATCAGCCAAGTTACCAACTGAACCTCGAGTGTGTTGAGGCCCAAAGAGAGAAAAAATAATGAGTGTTACAGCTGAAACACAAACAGACTGTATTTCCCTTTGCTAGCATAAGCTGAATCTCACTGCAATTTATATTCAGGCAGAAGAGAGAGAGTGCTCAGTGGACAAAAGTTCAGACCACAGGTTCAAATAAGACTTGTGACCTTTGTTACATGTAATTCCTCATCGCTTTCTCTTCCATCTTTTCTGCTTCTCTTCACTGTGCAGCATCATAAAAAAGGAGCAATACCAGCTATAAAACTAGTTTTATCTGTTTGTGAAAGCTACAAACTGTACACTTTGATTCCAACTGGACCAGAGAAGAGCTCACTCATTTCTCTGGATCTTTGGCCACCGAACAAACTGCTTTTCTCTGTTGTAACTGCACAAAAAAAAACAGAAGACTCAATCACTTTCAACCAAAAATACTGGGCTCACTAACTGGAGGCCCATGCTAAACATAGCTTAACTCCACAGACTCAAACAACAATGAAATAAAAATTGAAATATTGAAACTGGGTGGTTTAAGTGCTCCAGTGTGCAACTTTGAAGTGCAGTCAACAGAGAGAGCTCTGATTACATTTGCATGTTTCACATTTAGACCACACACTGCAATCTCTGAGGAAGAAATGGGAAGTGATTGTTTGAATAGGAATTGTTGATTCTATGACTGTCACTTGATTATAAGAACACTGCAATGTTTTGGGAACAAAACAGACTGACACCACTCTCTTGTTAGCAAGCAGCCAATTAACATACCTCAGCATTCAGACTGGAAACAGCTAGCCTGACTGAAGGAAACATAATTCTCTGAAGAGCACAATGTTCACTAAATAATAAGAATAATAAATAATGTCTGATAATTCATTAAGCTGCTAATTTTGCACAACCAAGCAAACACTGTTGCAGCACTGGACTCTGCTCCAGTTATCAGTAACCAGAACACTGCAGATTCACATTAACTATATCTCATATCCATGCTATATGATCATTTCAAACTAGTTTTCAAGCATGCTGTTCATGTGCTCCACTGTCCCACAATGCAACACACAGAGTCAACAACTGCAAAACATTATAATTCAGTGTGAACAGCAGCAGCTCAAAGAAGACAACAGAACAACACAGTCCTATCCCATGAGCTTAAACACTGCTCCTGCTCCAGCAGGAAAGGAGACTGGTTTTGGTCCTGACTGCAACTACAGCAGGACTCGATGCAAATAAGTACATGGTATATCCGTATCTCCGCCGGTTCCCTTTTGCAGCAGAGATGTTTACTTGTTACTGAATCAAAAGCACAGGTGTAACTAAGAACATTAACAATAGTTCAATTGCATTCAAGTGTCTGAATAAGGCAGGCCAGGGAGCCAGCATGAATAAAACCAGAGGCTGGGACTTGCACACTTTGATGAAATGCAGCCATGATTAATGCTATTCATTACAAATAGCTCTCTCTGCTGCGACATGTCAAAATGTCTGCCATGAAAAAGGTCTACTGTGCATGATGGCTAACTGGTGGCTTACAGGGACACTTAACTGGAATTAACCCATCATTAAAGTTATTACCTGTGAATTTCCTGAGATGATATGCCAAAATGTCTGCTGTGGAAAAAAGACTAATTTAGCCCTAGGATGGAAATTAAAGGCAAATAACAGAGGCTTAATTTTCAGTCTGTTTCACTCTGATTTTAAACGAGTAATTTCTATCATTTATTGTAAATTCAAAAACAAAATCACAAACTCTACAGGTGTGCAGCTTGAAACCTTTTCACACAGCGATGGATATTCACCAAATCAATGTGAACACAGCTCATTGCAGTGTCTCAGTGACATTTCCTTTCAGAGTGAAAACTGCACTGGGAGCTATTAAAGCCACAAACACCCAATGAACACAACATATTTGCAGTACATGTAGGAGGTCAGGGGGGGGATGAAATTAAAGGAATAATTGGTCCATAACTTTGTAACTCTCCCTCTAGAAGCAGCCCTGCTCTTAAATTTAAGGATATCAGACTTTAACGGGCATCCCCACCACTGTGGCAGCAAGTTTAGTCTTTTCTGGTCTTATCAGTGTCCTTGGGACCTGCTCAGGTCTTTTGGATTTATCATTGTCATTCCAGCTACGCAGCATCAAAAGTGCTCTCTTTCACTTTTCTTTCAGCTCTGTTTGCCCAAGCTGCAGCGACAGATGTCTGAATGTCAGTACAGATGTCTATGAGAGGAATTTAGCTATGCAAGACCATTCAAGTCATGTGCAAACACTCAGCCACTGTGTTCTCTCTCCGAGTCCCTTCTGTAACTCTTTGGGACTCAGTGGTGCTGGTTTTCTATCCTCATAGGTAGTTATTACAGCTAATTACACTCACCTGGCATCCCAGGTGTAAGTCAGCCCCTTATTAGATGGCTGAAAATGAATGAAAAGCAGCAGAATTAAAACCACCGATGTAAACCTCACTCTCTAACATGAGGGAATTAGTCATTCCTCAGATCATCTGTGATGTTCAGGGCATTGTAGGAGCTGTTTTGAGACGTAGTGTTGTAACACACTTTTTTCCCTTTTTTTTGGTACACCCAATTTCCTTCAGCGAGCCTCAGCTGATTTCCTACTATTTTTCTTCAGTCCCTCAAGAGCACACTAACTCACTTGTGATCCAGCTCAGGTGCCACCTCTGTCAAAGTCACCACGCCGTGACTGAAAACCGGAACATACACAACAGGTCGACAAAGTTGTTTCATTCTTAATCAGCCAGTCAATGATTTAATTGTGTGCTCAGGTAGTTCTTGTCAACTTTGTTTCCCGGTCCCTCATGCTAAATGATATTATGAGATTAAGAGACAAGGTCCTGGTTCTGCCTGTCACCCTGACAAGGATATGCCTTCACAGGTTGAACACAACGCAGGTGGACAGAAGAAAATCAGCAGCAATGGAGGAATAACAGTTTCTCCCCTGTCAACAGTCAGCTTCTCTTCAGGCTGTATAGTATATACATGCACACATGTATTGTAAATAGGCATCTCTGCCTCTTCTGAAAGGTTTCCATGTGCTGAAACATCAGCACGTCTGTGAGACAACAGACTGTATCGCCAGATATCCACAGAAGTACAAACAATCAGAAGTGTAACTGCTAGGGACAGAGTGCTACTTTACTATATCAAAGTATGTCAGGGGGAGTATTTCCTCTCCTGTGACACAGAAATACATCTCTGATATTAGATAGATGATTAGCACATGGTGAAAATATGGCTTAATCAAAGCCAAGAAAGCAAAGTTAGAAGCTGGCCAAGTGTTTTACAAACATTTTAAATACTGGACAGATATATTTAAAAAGAACCTCACACTAGCTTCTATTATGAATCTGTCCCAGTACTTCTTCTGTTAGGGGTACATGCAACTCAATACAGAACTGCATCACTTGTCTTTGATGCTATCTGGGAGACAATAAAATTGTGAAATGTTTTTACATTCTTTCCTGGGCTAACCTCTGGTGGCAGAATGTATTGGGAACGTAACTGCTGCTGATTTTGGCTACGCTGAATGGAGAACTGCTGGAACTGTTTACAGTGTGGAGGTAAAATAGAGAATTTACTGCCCTGTGAATGAGCAACAACTATGCAGAGAGGCAAACAAACAGGGAGGTCTGTCTTTGTAGCTGGTAGCTCTCTGATCTGGAGAGAAGGCAACCTCCAAAAACACATAACACAAAGCACAGGAGAGCTGTAATGCATTTAGTTTGAATCTTTGCAGGAGGCATTTAAACTTCAACACTACTTCAGACCTCTTTTAAGAGCTGTAGATCTCGGACCTGCTCCTCCTCCTCCTTCTGCATTTGATTCTGTATTTCTGATGTTGTGGGCTAGCTGGTCGCCTCCAAACTAGCTCAGAAAATTCTTCGGATGTGACTTTATAAAATAGTTGCTTGGAGGACTACTTTCTGGTGAGAACCAGGCGACGCCTTAACAGCACGTGAAACAGCCTCTAGTTCTGCTAGAAAGATAATTTATTGTGATGGCTTTGACAAATACTCTAAAAGGCTACAACCCCCAGTTCCATGGACAGAGCAAGGCAGGGAAACAAGAGCGACTTCAGGGGGTTTTGGTGAAAGCCAGTTTTAATTGTAGCAGTCTGCAACACCATGAGCAAACCAATTTAATCTCCAATTTACAGATGAAAGTTTCCACTGTATATCTGTCAGTGGGCTGGCCACATTTATGTAAATACTATTGGCCGTGTGCAGTACAGAGGAGACAAATAATTGTATTAATCCAGGGCACTGTCACATTATAGTCAAATGCTAAACCTATAGGATCCATACATATAAAGTGATATTAATGCAATTTCTGTTTGAGATCGTGCACAGCAGGAAGCCGACTCGTCAGCCAACAGCTTCTCATCCTTTCAACATCAGAGCCATTATCTTGAACCATAAATAGTATTTAAAAACTACTCAATATTGACTCTACAGAGTACCATGGCAACAGCTGTGTTTCCAGTGGCATTATCAATGCTCCTGCACTGGAGTCACGGGCCCAAAACCCCACACTATGACACTGGATGTTGGAAAACAGTGCAGCGTGGGCTCCACCTAGTGGTGAAAAATGGGAACTGGAGGAGAAGAGCTCACATTGCCAAAACGGACAACCATCAGTCAATTGATCGATTAATCCTATTATCTACTGCTGTGGGGCATCTTTAAGAAGCAGCAGCCAACGATCAAGGCGCTCTGCAAACTCCACAGTGCACACATGAGCTAACAGCTGCCCACTGATCAATCAACGCTGACAGGCAGGCACAGAGAAAACCTAACCAAAGTACAAAAACTACAGAGGGCATACTGGTTACACACAAAGGTGAAAATGTCATTCAACAGGAAACACACCACGGTGCATCAAACTCACAAATAGAAAGGATAGAAGAAAATGTAAAAAAAAAAAGCCTGATTCAAATAGACAACATGAGATGAGACATTTTAATCAGAAGTGTGCCGCACTTACACTTCAGATTAAAATACAGAGTATCATTGCTTGACAAATATGTTAAATTGTAGTTAACACACACCGACACATTTAACCTTAGCTTACTGTAGTGTGTCTGTGCCTGTTGTATAATGGCTGTGAAATACTACGCCTTCATGTATGTCATGTTTATAGGTGTCAACACCACAGATGATTGGTGGACTACAATAAAAAGTAAAATAAGATGATGATCATGACTACATGGAAGAACCAAGAAACAAGTCTCTTTGCAGTTAAAAAAAATCAGAATTTTATTTAAATTATGGATCTATTTTATCAAAATTTTTCAAGTTTTCAGGACAAACAGCAACAGTGCAATAAGTGACAAAGACAATTCACTATCAAGACATGACACAGAAATCAGAACTACAGACAAAAGGCCGCAGATTCAAGTATTGTGAATGGTAATAAGGACAAACTGTATACACACCCCCCAGGGAAAGCAACAAGAAAGGCCATTTTATACTTTTTACATTTCAGTGGCCAATACAAAAGTTATTCTATACAAAATCCTAAAAAAATATACAAATTCAAATCACACAGAACAACATGTCTCAATATGTGAATGCTGGTCAAAAAAGCAAAGCATCCTCTTGTAATCCAGCCATTAGGCAACTCATAATAATGCTGAACTGACCAACGATGAATTCATTATGACAAGTGATGCAACAAATGTCACACCGCTCGTCACATTAACACTTTCCTTTTGGCACTTTCTTAGATTTGCAGTACACTTTGAAAGAATACTGTAATAGTTTCACCAACAAACATAAATTTCTTTTCTTTTCTTTTCTTTTCTTTTCTTTTCTCTACCCTTTACCACATGCACATCATTTAGTTAATCTATGAGGTACAATTTTCACTTGTGTACAGCCACTTCACATGTTCATCATGTTATTTTGTATCCATGGAGGAGTCACCCGCACATCCCATAATCCTCTGCAACTCCTGGATACAAGGCACGATTGACTGGCTGTGCAGCTGAGCCATCTTCAACCTAGAAAAAAAAGAAATAACACTGGTTTGGTACAGTCTGCTCCTGAAACACGTTCCATGCTACTGACCATTTTGGGTGATAATAAAACACAAACATCTGAAAGACAATACTAACACTATAACTATAATAGAGTCTGTGCTAACTAGCTCATGTAGAGTCTGGGGAATTAGCCCCAGGATAAAGCAAATCTGTAGCTGGAAAATGTACTGTACCAGCTACTTCAGTGCATAATCAACCATTTTTAGGCTGTATCAAATCTTAGTGCTAAAATAATAATCAATCATCACAATACACCAACACTTCTCATTACACTGCCATCTTAAGTAAAAACAGAGGAAAGAAGAAAACAGGTTCCTGGTAAAGCAAATACACCCAACTCTAAGTGCCTTCAGGCTTGGTGTGCCAACCCAGGACTACAAGAGGAGTGAACTTACACTCACAGGTGGTGAGGACTCCAGTTGATTTGTGTCAGATGCATATTTAAGTTGGCAATTCGTTGCCAACACATCAGCAAAGAAATCGCCGCAAAGTAAATGCATGTATCAAAGCTTGAATCCGTCGTACGGCCTTTCTGCCCGGAAATATTGACTCAGGTAACTCAACAACTGACTCTGACCCATCTTTGATAATCAGGTTATTATTCTGAAGGATGTGGGAAGCTTGCAGGAAACATACTGGGGCCTTTCAAATGAATGAATAAAGCCAAAGTCAAAAACACAAAAGTAAGCAACACTGAGTACACATTCAGAAATCTGGATGATAAGACTGGGGTGTTGGTGTAGCAGCTTCCTTAGGTGGCATGCTAACTTAAACTTATGATAACAGATGTGTATAAACTTCAAACTGTTCATATGACAGAGGAGGTGTTTTACCTTCTGAGCAGCTCCCGTCCTCTGTTGGGTTCGTAGTGGTAGTGCTGTAGAGCAGTGAGGCTGTGAGCTGCCAATATGCTGTAACACTGTTCTCGGAGACCATTGTGGCCGTCTGTATCCCACTGCGGCAACTCGCTGGTGTAGCGCCACGCCATCAGTGTGTGCTCCAACACAGCGTCCCACTCTTTGTTCCTCAGAAGAACTTGGCCCCACTCCTGACACGAAACCTGAGGGGAGGATAAGGTGGTGAAGGATTAGTATGACACAATGAAACACAGACAGAGCCAGAGGGGTATCCTACGGAGCAGTTTAATAAATGGGACAAAAATTCCCTTTATTAAAAAAGAGCTCAATTAAAAAGAACAGCAGGGGTGTCCTTTAAAAGTCAACCATTTCTTTTAAAAGTTTTAAATAAAATGCAGCATCAATTTAAGGATCTCCAAAATCTGATACTCACTTTAAATGCCACCAGGTGAGGATACGCCTTTCTGTAGCAATGTGCATCCCTGTTGGACCCAAACCGAGAGTAAGGTATGGATCTGTAAACATTTGCTTTCTTCAGCTGCAAGTCTTCCTGGAGATACTTCAAGTCTGAGGCCAGCACCCTGGGCTCTTGGCTCTATGATGCAATGAAACACATCAATTTGAAGGTTATATCGTACACAGCGAAAACACCAAGCTGAGGCGATGATATTGTGCTTGTGATAAGTACCTGTTCAACTAAGATGAGGGATCTGATTAACTGTACAAGCTGCTGTTTGGAGAGTGGGGTTTGATGCTCGTCCATCTTGTCACAATGTTCCTCTAGTCTCTCACTCCACACCCTACCAATAGGCAGGTCCACTGCAAAACACAGGGGTGTCATTAGGACAAAGAACCATCCACAACAATGAGACAAGAGGAAACCAGCAGTGAATCACAACAGTGAATGACAACAGCCATCAGTTGGCAAGCACTGGTGTTTAAATGATTTTATTAGAGGGTGGGAGCAAGGCCTGACAGATTTCACTGCTTTGCACATTAATTTTTATAACAGTAAGCTTTGAATTCCCATAAAACTGAATGAAGGAACAAAGCCGAGTGATAGGAGAAACCAAAAAAATCACCACTCCTCACAGTCAGCTCACAAAACCGACCCCATGTCTGTGTAGCAAGTAGATGGATAATGAATTAACTGTACTTACATGACTGCACGCGCCTCGTGTTTGCAGATGGGTTTCTTCCCCTTGGAAGTGGAGAAGGAGCCAAACGAGCACTTAAGATTTCCAGGTAGGATCTCCTCACGCGAGCTGTTAAAACATACAAATAAAAGTTGACACACTAGAGGTTAGGGTGGCTCGTGTATGACTTGTGCCAGAGAGCAAGAGGCGCATAAACACGCATAAAATGCGTGTACATGTCCACCATTGTGTCAGAAAGTCGAGTTTTTTCCACGTTAAAGTTAAAAGCAAATGCTAAGTTATCGTCGGGTGACTGACAACGGCTGGGGCGCGCGCTTGTGATAACATTAGCATGACAGCGAAGTGGCGCCTCGCTCACAAAGATCCCAAAGAACAGAAGTTAAAGCACTTTTCGCAAAAACTGGTCACTGCTCAGACTTACCTGCAATCTTTGGTTGCGGGGCAGGTATTTCCACCAGGGCACGACGTGGCTGGCACACAGCTGCCATTGTTACCGAGCTAATTGGTGAAGCCGCGGAGCTAAGTACCTGCTAGTAGCCAGGGACTCTGTTAACTTTAAACCCCCACAGGGAGCCCGACAATAACTCCTCCACGGTGGTAGTTAGCTTCAGCCGGGGGACTCCTCGGTCTGCAGCTTCTTCCGGGGTGTAAATGCAGGTTTGTCGGCTCTACAGCGAGAAAACTAACTTTGTTGAATTTAACTAAGCGCTACAAAAGCTCTTTGTACGGCTGACGCTACCCGTCGATACGCAGGTGAACACAAAACTAACTTTTGTCCGCCAGTGAAACGACGCTGCTACTGAGGCGCGCGACACGAGTTGCCGCGCGGGCGTGGTCTCACTGCATACGTCAAGCTGATTGGTTAACGTCGTTGCATGCGTAGAACAGGCGCCGAATATGCTAATAGACCCTTTTCAGGTGACGTCAGAGAAGTTCCGTCTTGGAGCGACGCAGGCAGGGTATATGGCAGGGTCAGTCTTAATACATCCATGGGCAGGGTACCCTGGCTTAGTTGCTTAGTGGGCGGCAATTACAAATGGAGTTTACACAGTCACTGCTTACAAATTGAACATCCAGTCAGATCATTACAAAATAAAGTGAGTGAAGTGGCAGCATGGAGCGGGCCTGTTGTGAGGTGTGCAGCTGACAGTTGTGCCACCATCCAATCCAGAGCCTCTCGGATATGGGAGACCCAGGTCGAAAGGGGTTTGGGGTCAGAGCTTGATTTATCTTAGAAAAGCCTGAGAAAGAAGATGGAGGCAACTAATAGCTGCGTCGTCTCCAACATGTCACATACGTCAATTCCTGGGCGACAGCGTGGGAATGTCGCTCCTCAGAGGCAGTAGCGTTTCTTGGCAAACCCGAGATGGTTGTGTGGTGGAGATGCGTTCAACGACCATCCCAATAACTCGTTTGGCACTGGCTGTAACATAACGGACATTGGTTTATCTGTAAAAACTCCACAGGGCAGCTTTGATTTGGTCACAGAACAGGGAGCGAGTGTGTTGTAGGCACTCAGTTGTTTAGAAGCAGCAAGGGAAGCACATGGCAACGTGGTACAAACAAGAACTGGGATCAAGGCAAAAGCAGTGTAGCACCTGAGTTAAGGGTTTTCAAAACCACTTGTTGTAAATAAAACTCAACAAAAGTACTTTGAGGTGGAAGAACATGTCTCTTTATTTGCTTCATTCACAAATGGCAAAAAAGTAACATCGAGTCTTTCAGTGTCTTTGTTTTCTTTGAACCAAGCAGTGGAGTTCTTCTGGGCTCGATGGTGGACGGCAGCATCTACAAGAAACATGCAAAAGCAAAGTTTGTTTAACAAGACAAGACATAAGACACTAATGTACTCGTGTTCTTTCAGATTGTCTTACCAAGAGGAGCCAGGAGGAGCACATGGTAGCCACCGTTGTTAGCTGCAGCCAGTTCGTTCAGAGTTGAACACATGCAAAAAAAAGAGAGCAGACAAAGATTAGAGTGAAACAATACACAATAAATCCCAAGTGATAGATGCAAGATCTGCTGCTCCTGGCTCCTTAATTTTTGTCTCTGCCTTGTGGCTAGTGCTGCAATGAGATGACTGATTTAACAAGTAAAGCACAAGGCAGACGAATGCAGCTTCTAAACAACTACAAGTGTGTTGTGGTACAAGTGTCTACAAACTGCAAGCTGCATTAGCCTACAAGATGGCTGAAGTGAAGCACATGGCAGACTCCACTGCTAGCACTAGCCACTTAGCACTAACAAGAAATGGGATCAAGGCTAAAGATGCAGTTAATGACAATTAAATTAACATTTGAGTACAACATTTGATTAATTTACTCATGTTCTTTGTCTTTCAGATTGAACAAGATAGAGCAACAGTGTGACTAAGTGTTTTGTGAAAGAAAATAAGTGTGTATGCCTTTTGAGTTTCTTACCAAGCTTAGGTAGTAGCAGAAGCCTGTGGTAGTCAGTTCGCTCAGGGTTGAACACATGCAAAAAAACAGAAAAGATTAGTTAGTCAAAAATAAAATAAACCTGAAAGGAGACATGAATCACTCAACTTGAGAAAATGCATTAAATACATTTACAGTGTACTTAATTGTCCAACATGAAATGCAATCATTTAGGAGAAAATGGAAGTTTTGTGTTTTGCATCGTTTTAGCCCGAGCGCAGCCATCTTACTGTTGGACGGTCTGTGATGTGGCTGGCGTTGGTTACCCTACTGGCAGACAGCAACAGAGGGAAAGTTCAGGACAGCTTTGGACAGACAGCAAAAAAAAAACCATGAAGACAGTCAGAAGACACACGGGACTCCACCGCTGTATCGTTCCTTCATAACAAGGAGTCTTCAAGGTCAAAAACTGAAAAACTGTGTTTTCATTACCGCTGCTCATAAGGTGCTGCAGCACTGCAGTCACTGGCTGATCTGAAAACAGACTCCTCAGGTCATCTCAGGCCACAGTCTGGTGATTGTTTCCCACACCATGTTTACATGCAGAAGAAAACTCTGAGTGGGGAAAGTTGGTGATTCCCCCGAATCAACAGGCAACAACCCGGCGATACTGTCAGCCGTCAGTGCTACGGCGCATCCTCCTACCTGCCGCTAGACACACCGCGATCAACACACAGTCCTCAGCACACAGACCAACTAACCCATGTAAACAAAGGCTTTGAGTGAAAAAAATGTTCCTCACCAGAGTTGCTCCAAACCCACAGGTTTCACGGCAGCACATTTACACCACACCTGTCGTTTAACGGGAGATCAGCCATAGAAGTGAAAATGAACATCAAAAAATAAAGAACAACCTGTTTCTCAGTCCATCACACATCCGAGTTCCCAGCAGAGGAACAGCTTCTTGCAAACCTGCAGGTAGGGAGTATTTCTTACCTTCACACCTTGTGTCCCAAAACAGTCAGCAGCATCAGTCATCCTGCTTCGACAGATCAATGATCAACCCGTGTCATTCCCGTTTCATCTCCTTCCTGCGTTCATCAGGTTGCATTGTGGGGGAAAAGTCTAAGCTAGCACGATGTTCACCTATACATACAGAATTGGCTGACACGAGGCAGTTTGCTCCCCGTCTTCCAGTACCTGCATAGAGACCGCTGCAGGGTGCGCACACGGTACAATGCAAGGTTCACAC
>OMNW01005936.1:6334-28600 GCA_900303245.1 Selene dorsalis | reverse complement strand
GTTGAACGTTATATTGCCTTGTGTTAAGGTGGGTTGGGTGATAAGGGAGCCACTGGCACATTATAGCTTCATATTTTACAATATGGCAGCTCACCTGATATCACCTGCTCCTTGTGTGTGTATGTGTGTGTGTCCATGTCCTCATGAGACCTAGGAAATACACTCACATAGGAGCAGCTTTTCACAATATGCTGGTGATGTTCATCACACGTGTGCATATAAAGAATTAGTGTCTACTGTCTAAAGTTCACGGACTGCTCATTTATTGAACACAGAGTTACAGCAGGCAGCTATAGGTGAGCAGCCGGTGCAACAGGTGAAAATGGACAACAGTGACACAGCAGTAGCAGCAGAGCAGCAGTTTAAGGCGTTTTTTGGATTGTGGCGTCCATATTCATGTATAAATGGGTGGTTTAGGAGTTTGAAATATTAATGAAGCTTGAACTGGTTAACACATTGCAGCCAAACAAAATATCTCAGAAATAAAATCTGACACTGTGCTGAGATGAGACAATGGCAGTTTTTAAATGTGAGTGAAAAATTCAGCACATGGGGATAATTGGTTACTTCACGGCATTTATGTTTGTTTTTAAATTCACTTCACAGTCACAGCTATTTATCAACCTTTTATCCATAACACCAGCTTTACCCTGATCTCCCTGTGATATCTGCTATAATTGGATATCCTCTTACATATGATGATGACAAAGACGGAATGATATTTTTTTTTACGGTGACATAATCCCAATAGATTAATAAATATATGTGTTGACAATGCTTTTATACAGTTTTCTCCAAAGCCTGACCTGCATATTTATGAGGTCTGTTTGTAAAAGTAGAAATACCATCATGTAAAAATGCTCTGTTACAAGTAAAAGTCTTTCATTGAAAACTGTATTTTTTATAAAAGTATACTTATTGTCAGCTGATCAAAGTTTCAACAGTAGAAGTGTTCATATACCCCTGTCTTTCACATTGTTATACTGGGGCTCATATTACAAGTTATAACTGGAAATTGTTAAGTGGGTTTTGTATAATAATGAATCATATTATCATATTATACCTGATCATATTTTTCCACTGAGAAATGGAGAAACAAAGTGTTGTACTTTCCACTGAATGTGCAGCACAACTATAAAGTAACATCAAATAAAAGAAGTAGATGTTTCTACTTCAATCCACAGTTTGAACATGAATCTCAAATGTAAAACCAATTCCTTAAAGCCAAACCCATAGTTAACTTGTCTGGACAAAGATGGCCACATTCATCTTGCTGCCTCTCATAGTGACATTTTGTGCCTTGTTCTCCTCTCAGTACATCTAATCCGCTCCCCCTGCACCCCTCTGCTTCCCTTTCTCCTCGTCTGCCTTTTGCTGCCTCTTTCTGTGAGCTGAGCCAACGCCCAGTTACTGCAGTGCAGCTCACTTCCCTGTTTCCAAAAACTCTGCCTCCTCCCTCCCCTCACCCGAACACCCTTTCCTTTCTCTCTCTCTCTCTTTTTCTCTCTCTCTCTCTCTCTCTCTCTCTCTCTCTCTCTCTCTCTGTCTGCCTCTCTCTTTCTGCAGTGAGGCAGCAAGTTGGCAAAGGGACAGTAAAAAGAGTTTTCGTGCCGCTCTCCTCAGCTTAAAACTGCACTGCCCTATAAACAGAAGGAAAATCTATGCTCAGTCGCTGCAATATCTTGTTTTGTTTTTTTTCTAACTAATTATTTTTGGAACGTGGTATCACCCAATAAAGTAGTTAAACTGTTACTTATAAGTAGTAAAACTCAGAGATGAAACAAAAGAGACTACTTTTATTTATCATTAAATGTAGACCTGCGGCAGTCGCACATTTAAACTTATATGACGTCCTCCTCCCTCCTATCAGAAAACTTAATGACCCCGAACACACTCAAGCAAATCATCCAAAATGAGGACAATTTACTGAAAGTTCAAAGTAGTTAAAGATGTGTTTTTTTCCCTGAGCCTGTTATGACATTAATAACCTTAATGACTAACTATTACAGCACTCTGTAGTCTGTTATCACAAAACAAGTGTTAATGTGCCACATAAATCAGTGCTGGCCTTTGGGGGTAATTTGAGATAATATGAAATTTTATTTATCCCAGAAGAAATCCACACATAAGAGCAACTCAAGAGGTATCTCATATAGGCTACAGATATGATCTATAGATATAACCTGCAAAATGATATGAGGTCTTACTGCAAAAGGGTTAAAGATAAGATAAATATCATGATAAAAAAAATGACAGAATGATATATGAATGAATAAGGTATAGTGGCAGAGATATATAGAGCATTCAGAAAATATTCAGACCCTATTCACTATTCAGAACTATTTTTAAATTCAATACCCAATAACTCAGTAATGACAATAACTGAGTAATTAATATTTTTCAAATTCATTGAAAAGGACAAATTGAAAAATTACATTTGCATTTCTATTGAGCCTTTTTGCTATGGTCCATCTCTGAGTCCACCTGTGATAAAGTCAGTAGATTGGACAGGATTTGAAATGATCTGACTATAGAAGGTGTCACTGCTGACACTTTATATCAGAGCAAAAAAGCCATGAGGTCAAAGGAACTGCCTGCAGAGCTCATAGACAGCATTGTGGTCAAGAACCTGATGGTCACTCTGGCTGAGCTCCAGGGAAACTTGCATAAGGCCAGCCATCACTGCAGCACTCCACTGATCTGATCTGAATGGCCAGACAGACGCCTTTCCTCAGTCAAGGTTTGCAAAGAAAACAAAACGCACCGACAGGCCTCTCAGACTTTAAGTCTCTAAGACTGCAGAGGAACAGCAGAAAATCCCCAAATCCAGGTGTGCAAAGCTTGTCATGTCACACCCAGGAAGAAGACTCGAGGCTGTAATCACTGCCACGGGTGCTTCAGCTAAGTATCAAGTGAAAGGTTTGAATGAAAGTATGAATTTAAACAGTTTTGGCATAAAGCTACAACAGCACAATGTGAAAAAAAATTAAATGAAAAGGTCTGAATAGT
Source organism: Selene dorsalis (assembly GCA_900303245.1). Classification (NCBI taxonomy): domain Eukaryota; kingdom Metazoa; phylum Chordata; class Actinopteri; order Carangiformes; family Carangidae; genus Selene; species Selene dorsalis. The sequence goes on along the minus strand of OMNW01005936.1, from coordinate 25,591 downwards.
TTCTGAATGCAGTCTCAAGTAGCCGTGATTCTGTGTTGTGGTGGCAGAGACAACAACACTGCCACTGCAGGCTATACTGTTAAAACGTCTGACTGCTTTCGGGACAAAGGACCTGCGGCAGCGCTCCCTCTTCACACTGTGGGTGTAGCAGTCTGTCGCTGAAGGAGCTGCTTCAGGCCCCTCACAATCTCATGCAGGTGGATGACAGCTTGGATAACACCTTCCTCTCAACCACCTCCTCTGTGTAATCTAGAGGACAGTCCAGGGGGGCAGAGCTAACCCTCTTAACAGTTTGAGTCTTTTTCTGTCCCTCTCTGAGCCTCCACCTACCCCGCTGGCAGACTGCTGCATAAAAGGTTGCTGATGCCCCAGTGGTGTCATAAAATATTCTGAACAGTGTCCTGCACACTCCAAAGGAGCTCAGTCTCCTCAGCGTAGAGGCGACTTTGGCCCCGTCTTGTACAGGACATCCATGTTGTCCGCCCAGTTTAATTTATCACTGAGGCGAGGTAATTTGAAAGTGAGAGGACACAAGGCTGAGATTGCATCTACTGAGAAAGACGAGGCCGTCACAGAGCGTGATGAACAGTTTGGCAGAAGCTACTGGTGTTAATGATGGAAAAGGAACAGACATTTTTATCGGAGACAGAGGGTCTTGATTTAAGTTTCATGGAGACAGCATTACTCTTTACCTGCCTATTGTGAGTGGTGCAAAAAAAAAAAAGTAGATCATTGTGCTGGTGTTAAGGTTGTAGGATTTTAGTGTAAAAGGATGAGTTTTGAGGCTGAGGTAAAGCTAGTATAAGTTAAAGGAGCTATATGTAAGAAATGTATGGCTAGTAATCATAAAATCACCCAATATCTGACCAGAGACTCAGGAATCATGTTAGTTTGAAATACTGAAAAATACTGAAATACTGATCTAACTGATAACAACTATACAGCCAGAATATTCACATTTAAAAATGTTATTTGCAGCATGCAAATCATGTTTATGTTTTTGATTTTGTGTTTTGGCCTGTTGCGCCACCCACCACTATCTCCCAGTCATAAAGTCAGTGGCACTGGGGCATCCAGTTTGCCAGTTACCACTGAGCTGCAGCTACAAGCGCTGTGGGCTATCACTCTGAATTTACAATTAATGTTTTCAAGGCGATGCTCATACAGCAGCTCCACCAGTGCCGTATTTGTTAATAATAGTATGCAGCAACAGATTATGATTTGTCATCCATTTGGCTTTGCTAGCAAAAACACCTGTAAAGCTGAGTGATCCTTAGAGCTACTGTGCTGTATATCATCAATCATGGAGTTACTCTGTAACTGTTGTATAATATTTCTCAGTAGCCACCTTACATTTCATATGTGAAATAGATGTTTTTCTTAGTATATCACATAAATCCAAACTGAATATCTATTCTAGTTCCTCTTAAATTAGGGGTGTGGTGATGGTTTTGTCCCATGTGGCTCCTTCTTAAATCATGACATACTCTGTCCTGTCCTGTCCTGTCACATCCATCACATTCCATTATATCCCATTATTTTCCATCACGTCCTGTCCTTTCCAGTCACTTAATGTCATGTTACATCTTGCTGCAGTGTGACATAAACCCGTTTTGCCATATGTTAGTGGGCCATTTGAAGCGGATCAGCCCTCTACATCTCATCTGTACCCCCTAATCTATGAAACAAGGTATTTGCTGTTGCAGTTTATAGAACTACTGCAAAGCAAACACATTTAGTGTAATGTAATGCTTGTAAAAGAAAACAATAATAAGGGGAAAAAAAGGATTAGTCGATGAGCATTGATCGAAAGCAGCGCAAGTCTTGTCCTCAAATACACTTGAGCTGCTCTCTCAGGACCTGCCGGGTAACCCAAGCCTGAGAGGTCAGCGAGCTTCCCAGCAGCGTGGTGAGGGAGGGAGGCTGCAGCTCCAGAATAAAGCAGAAAAACCGATCTGGTGCTGGATTCAGTGGTAACGTTCAAGAGCTGATAAACACTTTTTATTGTACTTCGTAATTTCTCCCCAGACTAACAACAGAAGATTGAACGATGACGGGAGGTGTCCGTTCAAGGCGCAAGGAGAAATCCAATAACTGTGTTTAGAAGCTGATAAATATTCAGGTTGCACCATCATCAGTTGCTTACTGAAAGGGCTTTGACAATGAAAAAGGAGACTATTATAAGCATTGCAGAATTTCTGCGTGCGCTAGTCTCCTCATCAGCATTTCAGACGGAAAGAGAGAAAGTTTGCATTACTCTTCTTCTTGACAGGAAGCTGGTCTGCAGTATCGTGGCGTCTTGGCTTCTACAGGGGTGACTCTGAGATCATTTCTGGGTGTCTGCCAAGTGCTCTTCACCCCCAACCACTTTGATTCTCACAGAGTGGGGTGTAGCATGCCCAGTTCAAATAATCAATGGGTCCTAATGGAGGAGCGGTCATGCACGGTGCGAAGCTTGAAAAGAACACTGAGATTCTGTGCCTTTTCCCCTCAGCTATTCTCTTTGTATCAGCATAAATCAATTGCACCAGTCAAATTTTTATGATCCATTCAGATGTCCAGCAATCGGTCCAAGAAGTTAGCGAGCACTCGAGCATTTAATTTGACTCTGTGCTGTCTGCTACAGTCAGATGAGAGTCTAAGAGCACCACTGGGTAGGCAGCGCATGCCGTTGGGGGCAAGCAAGGTGAGCAGTGCTTCACCAGTTAAAGCTAAAAATAGACATCAATTAAAATTCAAGGTGGAAGCGATCTCTCCTTAGATCTCAGACCAGTGTTGTGTCTTTTATTTACAGTCTGTGGTACTGTCCCATAAAGAATCTGATGTTAGCTGTTTGCATTCATCTTGTACTTTACTGCTCTCTAGTGGCTGCAGTAGGCTGCTGTCTCTGGATGCTAGGTTTACAACAGGTCAATACATTGGAGGTGGAAATACACCGGAGGCCCCACAATACAATGTTGTCATGACCCGTCTTGATATGATTATTATTGTGATTTTTAACATATTGTGGTATCTTGTGTTTCAATAACATAGTGTGATGCAGTGCAATGTGTTACCTTTTTTGCAACTGAATATTACGTCCCGAAAAAGAAAACTTTTAACGAATGCTCTCAATCTGTTCATCTCAATGAAATCACTGTTGTAGTACTACAAGTTTAAAATTTGGATTTGCAATTAAAATAATAACAGATCAAACATACAAAATATCGCAATATTTTTGCTACTGCTATTGATTTTTTCCCACCTACACTGCATCTGCCATTTCTGTTCAGTTCTTTGCCATGGTCATAGCTCTTTCCTGTTAAATGCTCTCAGCTGTGGCTGAGGAGGAAGCAGAATTTGCAGTTGTGCATTGATGACCCTGGGATCTTTGATGGAGGACTAGCTATAGCCAGCTACAGTACATGCCATTGTCAAGCTGCCCTTGACTCAGCTTCCAGCGTTCTGAGTTCAGTCATGATATCGCATGAATTATTATGCACAGATGTGTGTGGACACTGTAAAATAGTCATTAGCCTTGTCTAATGACTGTGTTTAAAGAGGTAGCTGTAGCAAGTGAATATCAAGTGCACTGCAGAGTTGTGTTTCACAGACATATTTATTCAGTTGAACTGACCACATAACATAGCCTATGCTTCTCCTCACTTTTGCACATTTGATGTGTTTATTGTAAATTCAAAGTAATAATCCTAATACTTCTTCAGGCAGGAGAGACCAGAGAGGTGAAGGTATCCATGCAGTATGCATCAAGATGCAGCGCAGAAGAGACAGGCACCACAGAGCCATGAGCACGGACAGGCCCTGAATTTAAAAGAGATTTTCTCCTACTGCTGTCATGAAAAGGTACAGTATGTTTCAGTATAGTCCATTTTTCATATTCCCGTAGCAAACGGCTGAATTTCACATCGATATAGTGGCTTGTTGGCAAAGGCGGGAGTCATAACTACATAGCAGCTCTTTTTGCAGCACTTCTAAATATCCCTAATTAAGACTTTACATGTACATTGTTTAATCCTTACAAAAGCCCCAGTCAGCAAATGACAGTTTTTGGTTTTATGAACAGTTATGCACAGGATTATTGAGCTGGATCATTCTTTAGCTGAATGCAGTTATGTTCTGGAGTCATCACTGGTTACCTCATGCTGCTACCAAGCCAAGAAATATCACACTACTGCTGTTCTTCCAGTCTTTATGTTAAACTAAGCTAAGCTGACAATCTGTTTGAACCTTTTTATTCATTTGTTTTCCCATCTTCAGTTCTTTCTTTTGACTATAATTGAACACATTTAATATGCCTCAGAATGAAAAGCACACCATCCCAGTCTCCTGTGGTGCAGTAGCTGAACTGCAACATCTAGTAGCTTTTTTTTTGTTTCATTGTGTATCTGCATTGGTGCTCTTACATAGCCATATGTTATTTCTAGCCTGCTGAGCATTGCTTAATAGAACCAGCAGTACAAACTCTAAAAAAAAATTAGTCTGATTGCTTTATTTAAAATTATGATAAACCTATATTACCATTTTAAGTGATTGACAATCTCACAGTACGGGTGATGAGACAGAAAAAAAGAAACAACAAGAGCAGAGCAAACAAAAGCAATTATTTCCTGTGACATGAAACATATGTTGTTAGTGTGGGCGCCTGTGTCCAGCGAATACTTTCCCCTCAAGGCCCTGTGTGCCCTTATATATTGAAACTGTGCTGACACCTACAGTTTGAAATGTGTAATTGTATTGAGTTGTGTGGCAGAGGCTGGTAATACAGCAGCAGAGGTAGCAGTAGTACTACAGTAACAGTAGTACTAGTAGTTTTGGTAATGGTAGAAGCAGTAAAGGGAAGCACAGAAACTCTCTCTTCTGAAATGGTGACACAGACGATGTCAAGTTGACATCGGAACCAGTGGAGGGTTCTGAGAATCTCCATTACACTGTTTTAGTTTTTCACTTACTACATGTTATGTATAAAGGTTATTAAATTGACTATATACTCATATTAGAGTTACAGCTACAGGTAAAAGCAGCTATATAACATATATCTACACTCCAGCTGCACCACACATATATTCTCCATAAACTGTGGTAAAAGATGCCTCTACTTTCACTCTAGGCTTGGAACTTCATCTCTATTCTATTTCTAATCAGAGCAACCTAATTGAAACACAGTTTAATGAGCTGAGACACATGGTTGAAACATCTATTATGAGAACAATGTGTTCTTCACATCAAGGTGAAGAGAAAGACATGTCCTCTGGTACAGCACTCCCAACCTCTCTTATTTCAGATATGGCCATAGACTTTAGATTGGACACAGCAGCACTGGCTGAGTCCCAGAATGTGTTTTTTTGCTGAGTGAAGTGCAAGTCATTGTCAAGGGCAAAACCCAGTGGATGCAGAGTCTGCTTTGGAGTTAGGCCAGATGGCATGTGACACAACTGAAAAGACACTGCAAAACATCAGGGCATTTCAGGGGCATTAAACAAACCCATAACATATAATAATATTTTACGTGAAAACATGAGTAATTAAGAAAATGAAATAAAAAAGAATGAACTCAAACCACATCATAGTTAAAGGAAATGATGATTTAAAAAACAGCGGTGAAAAAATATTGACACATAATTAACATTTACACTTGACTGGTGCAGACATTTTTGATTGAGAAGTTATTGTATGTATCAGTCACAATAAGAATTTTAGTCTCGAGAAAAAAATCAAACACATGCACATACAACGACACCAGATTTTTAACATCATAATAAGCTGACACAAAACCAGTGCATTGGACTGAACAAGAAGAAACACAGGTACAAAGAGCAATCACATGGATGTTTTACCTGGGTAATAAATCATATAGTTGCAATAACAATCAGTTGCCACTTGATGGTGCTAGAATACAGTGAACGTAAGATCCAATATGTTGCAGTGCACTTTGAGGCTTTCAATATGTACTCACTGTAAATCTCAGCACTCTAGAGTCATGAATCACCATCCACTGGTAACAGTTTAATCTACTCAGGAATGTAGAGCATGATTTGCTGGCAATAAATATTACACTTTCATGCTGTACCATATGTTGATCTATAATTCACTCCTGTAGTCATTGCACTACCACCCAGTTTGTCTTTGGGTCATTTTGTTTCACAGTTCTGTCACTGATAAAGTGTTGAATTGTTTTGTCATGGTCATGCAATGTCCTTGGGAATCTTCTACGGCAAGCTTAATATTCCCTAAAGCACTAAGGAGGAAATTGGGAGCACTGCCTTTGTCTGTTTTGCTTATAAAATATGTAACACCCTGCCCAAAGATATTAAAGTGGCTGACACAGTAGATGCTGTCAACAGCAAAATAAATAAAAATAAAAAATAAAATCCCTCAGCTAAATTCAGTACTTCTCATAAATTAGTGTTCTTTATTTCATTATGGTTTAGCCATTTTTAAAGAGTACAGTAATGATATGACTACATCATTAAGATAAACACAAATTTTAGTTTGAGTATTACGTTCTTTTTCAGCAGTTAAAGTCTTGAATTGGTTGAATTGTAATATGATTAATCAGTCACATCTCAGTTTAAAATACATTTAACTAGTTTGACCTTTGACCTTCTGTGACATTACTGCTCTGCAGACAACCTTTTTTATGTAGTTATTATGTTCTTTTCACCACAATAACTTAAATTCTTTGCCACAGATGTCAGTCTTCATTAGGGAACACAGAAAATGTTATGTTTTTCCCAGTTTCATCATTTTCCATATTTAGCACACCACAATCTGGCTAAGGAGCTGGTGGAATCAGATCTGAACCAGCACCAGCGACTGTCATGAGAGATCTCGGCTCCATCTGTGCCAGCTTCCCATTTCTATTGTTTAATATATATGACGTCAAACCGAAATGCTCTTCATCACTACCGTCAGCAGATTTATGGTGCCCTGCTGATATTTCTGAGTTAGTGTCTCATAGACTGGCCTGCATGCAAAGTCAACCCCTGAACAGGTTCATTTATATTGTGAGTATATAGGTTTTCCACCCAATTATTTGCAATATTACAAACATAACATTATAATCTCTATAGCTCTGTCTGCAGTTCTGTAGCAGCATAGCTCTGTGTTCATGAGTGTAACAGACCTTCAGACAAAAGCTTTACAAGATGCTGTCAGTGAGCTAAAAAGTGTTTGACAATATGAAACAAGGAGACATGACCACTCTTCTTGCGAAAAGCTGAAGGTCATCCATACACGAGACTGATCCCTATTGTGGTTCATTACTTTAAATATCTAAGTAACTGATCATCAAAAAGATTTGTGCCTCTCAAATGCGTGCATAACTTTTAATGTGCACATGCATCTCACATTGAGTGTTATGGCAATGTGGAGTTTGATATAACTAGTCTGGTTACACTGATGGCTATCCCACAAGAGCATTTGGCTCCTCAGACAAATCTAGACTGCTGTGGAGGCTGTGGCATCATTTTGTTTATTACCTTCAGCTTAATAGATCCATTAGCAGCAGGCACAGAGCAATACAAAGCTGTCATTCAAATGAATGGACAATGAAACATTTAACCCTCTCAGAGACGGTTGTAAAAGCACACAAACACTACAAGTTGAGGATATTTGCTCGCAGAGAAAAAAAAATACCCTTAAATTTTGTCATTGTTGAGAGGCAGTCCGCTTTTGAATATCCTTGTATAGCTCAGTTTTGATCCTTTGGTGTTAATCCCTTGACAGTGAGCTTCTGATTGTATTTATTCTGTCCTGTCACATGGTCTCGGTATAGAAGACTGTGCTGCACATTTACATTACAACATTATTCTGCAGAAAGATGATGTTGCAGGCATGGGTAGGGGTGTGGGGCGATGAGCAAGAGAGAGAGAGAGAGAGAATTTGTAGTCAGTGTATCCTCTGATGTTGAACAGTGTGCCTCAGAGAGAAAATATACAATACTGAGTGGAAAAGGGAATTAACAAAGATGTGTGCACAATGAGATGTATAATTCAAATTTCTCAAATCTCACATTTAAACTGAAGCCATCAGTTCAGCACGGTGTAGTTGTTTTAGTAGTAAATAAAATGACATGAAGACACATTCATAGGATGTGTAACGGATTTTGTTTCTCCCTTGTGTTCAGAGAGAAAGACAGTTCAAATCATATCAATGATTGATTGGAATTATTTTGAAGTTATGCAATATATGGTCTTCTGACCAACTATTGCTTTAATTTTCATCTTTGAATTTTACTGTATGTTGTTCATGCTGTTGTTTCCTCGTGCTACTGAATTGCTGCATGAAACACCCATTGCCTGACCTCAGATGTAATGGAAAGCGGGGAAGCAGTGGAATGAATCGGGAAGAAGAGGACATACAGTTTTTATGAAGCATGCATGATGTGGATGTTTTTTTTCTCCTTGTCTGCTCCTGACACTTAAACATGAAGGAAGTAGGCTGGTGTAAGTGTTAATATACAGCACCTCATTTCTATGCCACTTGAGCATCAGTGTTTGACACCCAAGGTATATAAAGCATCATGCCGCAGAGGAACAATCGTTCATTTACTGTAGGGTATATTAGATAGAGGATGATTCCTGTTTTACATGCTGCCATCTCTCTCACTACTGTTCTTTCTCTCCATCTGTTTCCAGGAGGGAGGTACCATGGAAAAGCCATGGTCAGAGAGAGGGAAGACGTGAGAAAGACATAATTTGAAGGCATTCCGCAGCTGTGGCGCCCTCATCATTTGTACCTCTTGCAAGATGCAACAACGGGTAATGTGAGAGAAAAGCCTTCAGCGAAGAAGAAAACTGTGGAGAAAGAAGCAGAGCAGCAGGAAGAGGAGGACATTGGAGAGATAAAAAAGAGGGAGCTCTGCAGCAGCATCCCCACTGTGCTGAACACAGTACTGCGTGACTGGTCTGTGCAAGCACGGAGAGAGAGGGAGGAGAGAGGAGAGAAGGGAGGAAGGTAGGAAAGAAAGAAGGGGGAGGGGAGGCAATTCAGCGCAGTGCAAGCTGACTGGATGAGTAGCAGCCGCGGCACAGGCAGCAGCATCAGCACCACTAGCTGTAGCATCTTTCCTTGTGGCTGCTGGAGGCTGTCTTGTGGCTGCTGTAGCATCAATATCATCCCCATACCCACACAAACATCTGGACACAGACGTTCCCACTGCTTTGCCTTAGATACACACATGTCGTGGTGGCCACCAGAGAAGAGACAGAGAGGTGACGAGGCTTTGGGGGACGGAGGAAACGGGGGCGACTGGTGGTAGTGCAAACAGGAGGAGGGCTGGAGCAACGGTGACTGGAGCAGCAGCAGCAATAGCAGCGGCACCATGGCGCAAGCTGCCAAGCAGCTCCGCAAGACCAAGGACCTCGCGGAGGCCGCCGCCCAGGAGCAGAGGGAGAAGGAGGAGGAGAAGATAAAAAAGAGGAATCGATCAAGGGACCGTAGACGCAAGGTATGGCTGGCTGTCTCATGAGACAAGGGGAGGTGATGGTGCTTCTCACATCCATCTTTCTCCCTCTACCTGCCTTTCTCTGTCCCGCTATTCTCTCTCTCTCTCTCTCTCTCTCTCTCCCTGCATCTATTGTGCGTGATGGGTGAGGATGCAATTACACATGTATAATTACACAGTTGGTCTTGCAGCCTCAGCTGGTGCGTGCGGGCGTGTAGGCTAACCAGTCAAGCACATATGCTCTGGTACAGGTTGTGTTCGCTCGGTCAGATATGTAGCTGTGGGGTTAATGAAAAGGAGGCTGATGATGATTGTTATGCCGCTGGAGGTGTGACTAATACAGGCTGTTGGTTAAATAAGAGAAGATGTCATTTTTGCTTTTTACATGAGAAGTATTTGGGAGGATTTCAGGCATACATGGGTGCAGTTCATTCATATTAATGCAATGCAAGTTCTGTGTACTGCTTTCACGTTTATTTTTGGGCATCTAATCACATCACCATTAACATGCTTTGCATGCTCTACCCTTTCCTTCGAAACTGGTCTTAGATGTTGGTGTCTTCCCCCATATTACAGATATTTTTCATTGGGGGAGATGTAAAATGGTGGGGGAAGATGGAGGTACACCAATAAGAGATGCAATTTTAACCCATCTGTTTATTTTTCCAGTGGGTATGTGTGTGGAGAATTCAACTCTAATGATGATATATTACTAATAAGGAATATTAGAATGTGATGTCACTAGCTAGTGATGGAGAGTATCATCCTGTAGGCGTCTGTTTCCCTCTCCTGCTCTGGCGGTGCCTCAAGGTGCCGATTTTATTGGGGTTGCGCTGCCTTTGCAGAATTGAAATGATTTATGAAAATACACATTGCGTTGTGAAAGGGGGGGCTACTTGTTGAATAGATTTAGAGAAAAAACTTTCAGGATTTCATGCAGAACTTCAACATCATGATCTGTGGCTCGCAATGTTTTTTCTGTTCCTCCTGTACATATCTATGTGGAGTTGGTGGCAGTAGAGGACAGGTCTTTTTTACACACTCTTTGTGAGATGTGTGTGTGTGTGTGTGTGTTTGTCAGTAAGACAGAGCCATAAAGGAAACAAGACTGCAGAAAAAGCTGGGCTGCTTGAGGAGTGTGATCTTCCTTTTTTATCTGATGGCATTTCAGCATAAAAGAGGTTGTTTGTCCTGACTGCTAACTCAAGGGTTTGCTAAGGGTTTCTGAGGCCATACTTGTAGCAGTAAGTCCAGCTCATTTTGCTGGTTCACTAGTCCTTGATGAAAGTGGAAACCTGTAGTGATGAAACTGCGGTGAGGTAGTGGTTGTGCTAGCACAGTATCAGAAAAATAGGCCAGCTGTAATATCCTGTAATTCATACTATTCTTGATTATTTTAACCCTTAAAGCCAGTTTTCTAGTGTAATCATACTAATTATTTAAACTCCAGTGTCAGTGACATAAAACATGAACATGATACACTATCAGTCAGTACAGGACAGAGTTCTCTGTCTTTTTTTCCTTTTCTGTCTACATCCTGGCATTTAGATGTCCAGGTTCAGTCCATCTCTCTAGAAAAAAGCACATCTTCATTTGTATCTTTTCTGTGCTCCATTGTGTAGTGTAGTTGTCTAGAATTGTACCTACTCTAAAACCAATCTCTCGTGGGTAAAATGGGCAAACAAAAAACTATCTTAATGTTATCTCATGATCAACTCAATTGGCCACAGTGCACTGAGTGCACCTGGTAGGCCTGTTAGTCCAAGTGAAAAAGTGTTTGCAGCATAATAAATCATTTTAGCCAAATTATTTTACACAGAAGTGATAACAACAGGCCCAGAGCTGTATCAGCCCAAAGTCCCATGAACTGGTGATCACAGCCTAATCATTTTAGGATCGTCACTTGTCTCAGTTGATGATGATGATAAAAAAGGCTCTTCAACCATTATTCCAGTTGATGCTGTGTGAGGTCTAAGAAATTAATAGACCAAACATGGGTTGAGCTAATTCTGATCAAGTGTGAACATCTATACCATTGTATAGACCTTCAGCCTCAGAGCCCATTGAGTTTATGTTTGTAAAGTGTTTTCCTACAGTCTTTGGTGTTTTTCTGTTGCAACAACCAGCACAAAGCTCATATTCAACACCTTTATCAAACACTGAAACTCTAGATATAAAGAGTTCCATATATATATATTTAATTCCAGCTCCCATTTCTCTGTCACACAATATTTCAATTGATTTCAGTATAAAAGATTACGCAGATTGTGATGTAGCTTGCCAACCCTTATATGATAGTCCACTGTAGAATTGTAAAACTAATATGTGGTTTGGACTGTTGAAGGGCATTTGGAACAACAGTCCCATAAAAACGATCAAATAATAAAACATCAATAATTTGAAGATTACGTAACATCATCACACTGGATACATTGGACATACTGTAGTATGCACTGAGTTCCTTATTTTCCCATATTTGTTATGTAACAAGGTTAACTCAGAATATGGTTGAGTCTGAATTTCAGCTATAAAGCAACAAAAACTATTTGTCACGGTTTGGGAAAAATTATTAAGCACTGCTGTGAGCACTGAGCACACCCGTGGAAGTGACACAGATAAAACAGGAAACTTTAAAACAGTGAACACACTGGTTAGGATGGTGGTTTTGATATTTCAGATGATACAGTACAGCAGGGGTCATCAACTGTATTTGTCAAAGGGCTCCCCAAACTTTTGCACATGTTGATTGGATGTTTACTCTGGACACAGTGTTTCCTTATCCCAGTGCAGGCACACACAAACACTTTGCTCACGTTTCTGTGTCCACTTTTCCCACATTAGCTTTTAGATAACACCGTGTATGTTAGCTGCAAATTTAGCTGAAGATGATTGTTTTACCCAAGATAAAATGTGATTTGAGATGTAAACGGGCAGCTGCAGTGCTTACTGACATCGCTGCACTAAGCTAACCACCCACTCATCTTTATGCTGCGAACATTCACCGCTTAATTATTTTAAGAATCGATCGAGTCGTTGTATTCAAGATTTCATTCATGGTCATTTGATGCACAACCACTGAATTTAAACTGGCACGTTTGTAAAAGCGCAGGATGCCTTGTAAATTCCTTTGGCTTCACTCTGTGTAAGAAATAAGCATAAGCGCAATTTGTTAGCTCATCAAAATAAGCATTTAAGAGCTCCTCTTGTGCGCTCTGCACCCAGAAGGAGTGAGGGAGCAAGGCAAACAGACAGAGAGGGAAAGAGGAGGCACAAGCAGGTCTTAATGTTCTGGGGATGTTAATTAGCTCCATTCGATGTAAATCAAACTTGGCAGCGTGGCATCTCTCTTCCCTACTCCTCCCTTTGCACAAAGGTCATCCACTACAGTGCCAACAGAGATCCTACGATATCTCTGGATAGACTGGACAGTAATGTAGTTAGGGAGGAAAGTGCAGGGGCATTCTGCTAGCTCTGCTGGCTAAGGCGCGTGTCACACAGCTGCAGATTCCTGCAATAGGTTTGGAATAGATCCATGACCTCCGTCAGCTAATTGGAAAAAAAGAAAAAAGAAAACTCATAGTCTTAAGATAGGAACAAGAGCAGGAATATCAATTATATAACACTATGCTTTCATATGCTAAATACTAGTCAGACCAGATTGGAAATAACAAGACAGCAGCAAATATGAGTGTGCAAATTCAGTGTGAATCAACATTTATATTTTTCATCTCCACAGAATATTGGTTTGTTGCTCATCTCAGAGGAATTAAATGAGCAGATGTTTGAGCTAAATCCAATGCATTCTGTCAACAAACTATGGATTTGATTGCCTAGCTGTATTGACCGTAAGTATTCTTACTCCACTGCCTGTAACCCTACCACTGCAGCTCACTTGATCACTATCTGGACATACTTTAACCCTTATGTCTGGCATCATTGATTCCCTGTTGTATGTTTAGTAGTCAGCTGTCACAACAGTGCTATGTCTGTATGTAGCTATGAATTATGTCTGTCCTAGTCACATTTTTGTGGCCCCAGTCATAATCCAAGTCCTGATCCTCCTGTATCTTATAATTACCTGATATGTATCTGACACATTGAAGTACTGAACTACTAAATTTGGCACACCTTATTTTTCATGGGCCTCTTGATCCTAATCCTGAAGGTCTGTGGTGAAGGACAGAAGCACCAGAAGCAGACAAGTGGTCAAAACAAAGTGCAGAATAGTAAAGGAAGGAGTGGATTCTGATCTTCGTTTATTGTGGCTGATACATATCCGTTAAAATACTATATGCCTCTGTACCAATCCTCAGCATCGTTTCAGGATATTTCTAATGTGAATACAACGTCAGTTATTAAAGTATAAAATTTACAAACACCTGTGCAGATTTTGGGTCTCACAATATCAAACATGCCATTGAGATTTTACTCTCAGTACCCTACTGAATATGTTGGAAACAATTTCTTGGACCACAGTAAGCTGGGCAGTGATTCATACCAATAATCAGTTCTTTATTTAGGATAAATGATTATATGACTCTGTTAAAATCAGAATGAATGCCAAGTATGAAATAATATGAATGAGGAAGAACAAGACAATGTTTGGTCATCTTCAAATTGCACTGGTGACTGTTTGGGTTCATCTCCAGACCAGTCTGGGACTTGAAACCTTTTATTGTAGGAGCTCAGCATGAGGCTCTTGGGCCCATACATTTCCTTGTTTCCTCAAGGTCTGCACTTAATACAATGGATCCAAAGATCTGCTAATGGATAGTGTGTGCTCCTTGAGTGTGTGTGTGCGTATTTGCTTGTGTTTTCAAACGAACTGTATGTGTGCGTGCATGCACATAACGTGCATGTGTTTGTATGTGTGTGTGTGTGTGTGTGTGTGCGTGCAGAGCCTCAGGGTATCTCATTCCACTTTTATGTAACCTTATGGATACCCAACCCTAATTAGCCAAAACCCTCCTCTGTGTCTCTCCATCTTTCTTTGCCTCTCTGCCCACTTCTGTCCTCACACAGAACAACACGGGATAATGACATCAGAAGAACTTTTCGTTGATGCCTAACCTTGGTAATTAAAAGTTGTATCATCTGCATAAGTAAAGAATCCCAGATATTTTTTAGACAAGCGGAAAATTAATCCTTGTTGGGCTAATTTAGATTCCAGAGCTTTGGGTGCAAATTAATAGATCATTTAGGTAATTCATGTCATTGCAGTGCACAGCGGAAAGACTCTCATCTAATCTTGAGAAAAACAGCCTAATCATACACCGCATCTCGCTGCTCTGCCTGAACCATCATCTCACTAACGTGAACTGCAACAACATTTTGATTGGACTTAATTTGCCCCAGGTCATTTAAAATGCAGAAAGGCCACATGAAAGCATTGGATATTGACCTCTTCAGTCATCGTTATATTTCTGTGTAACAGTTGTTTTTTAAGGGGTAACAGGGCAGCACTGATTTGAAGACTTTTGTCTTCACTTTGTGCTCAGCTGCTGCCATTGACAACGTCTTTTTTCTGTAAACTTGGTGTCAAACCATTGCAGATGCACAAAGATGGAATTTGACCATGTGTAGATACGGTATTGTGTGTTGGCCTAGATCTGATGAAAGAGGTGGTATGAAAAGAACACTTAAATTCACTGTGTCTTTGTGTGACAAGGGGGAGGAAACTGAGTCCATGTCATGTGACTATGAGAATGGAGCTTTTAAAAACGTATCCTTGATTCTATGGGACTAATGTGAGTGATTTTCTGTGTGCCCAGTGTTTTTGTGTGAACGGATGTGAGCAAGTTTTTATTGAGTTTACGTTGCTTCTTTAAACCCTCTCTCATACATTTTTATGAAGACTAGGGAGGAGAGAAACTGCAAAACAAAGTGGCCACATAACGACTGATTCATACATTTTTGTCATGCCTTATGTGTTATCATATAGTAGGCCTGCACGATATCAGCAAAATGTCCGATGTGCGATGACACTGTTCAATACTGCAATGATGATATGACTCTGAAAACGCCTCAAAACTCGTAACCGTAAATATGTCAGGCCTTTAGTGGTGCTGTAACACTGCCACGCAAATACACCAAAAACAGCGAAGAAGAGTGGAAAGCTTGTGCACTGTAAACAAACTCCAATAATTATAAGTTGACTAAACACGAGAAGTCTGTTGCCGATCAATGCCGCATGGACACGTTTCAGGTGCAACATCCGAGGAACCTGATGGAAGTCCACAGTTGTTACATTACGTCTAGTGGTGTAGTTCAGGTTAGGCTACAGTATGAGGTGTATGAGTATGAAGTGAGTGTGAAGGCATGGTGCCTGTAAATAAAACGTACTCATCACATTTTTACGTAACCTTTTGCAATGTGTTTATTGTGCAAGTTGATATCGCGACAATGAAAACAAGGTTAATCAGTCGGCCCTTAGCATATAGTATATATAGTCATAGAATAATATTACAAGTATGATTCAGATTTACTGGGAGCTAGCTAAATGTTCAGTGTGCTCCACCAGCATCGTGTGACCCAATATCGCACATTATGAACCATTTAATATATAAATGCTGTCTGTATTACTGCTACAAGATATGTAACACTTAAACCTCATATTTTTATGTGAAAAAAGCTTTACATATTCTGTAGTACCAAACACAGTTTCAGGTGCTGCAAGTCGTGGTGAACACATACAAACACTTTAGAGACTGGCTATGCATGTTTTTGTGAGGCAACAATAGTATGGGCTTCTGTCTTTTCATCCCCTTTGAGGAAAGGGAGGGCAGAATGAGCCAAGGTCGAGCAGAGCAAAGCAGCACTCAGCCCAGCCCGAAGCAGCCACAGGCTATATTTACCTGCCGGCCTAGGATTACACTACATCTGAGACCAGAGCTACCCAACTATCTACACACCACAACCATGTGCTGGCTGAGCTGCTGCACTGATCCTGTATCTGATGTTGCCCCGGATCTGTTGATGCTCAATCAACATAGGAAGACTCCAGAATAGAAGCAAGATGGCCGATATTTATCAGACCTTTCTGAGGGCTTATCTGGGACTCGACTGTCATATGTTTTGATCTGGAGATCAGAGTGAGATTAGAGAAACATTCCTTGTCAGACACCTATGATAAGTATCGGCAAAGGCATTTTGCACCATTAATTAAAGTCTGTGGTTTCCATTATGTTTGTACACTTGCAATCATCGTATGGTTTTAGTGTATGGATCTAAAAGAAAGCAATGGGCTTAGAATTTAGAAATTGATTTATTACTTCACATACAGACTTCGATGAAGGCTGTTTGGTACTTTAAATCCATTCTGTCTTTAAAGTAGTATATATATATAATAGTTTATACATGCAAAGATATATGAGGATATAAAAACACAGACTGACGATCTAACCTGCTATCATAACTTAAGGGAATTCTGTCAAATTCAGTTATTAAAAAATATATTAAAATGAATAAATGTGTTCTGTCAAGAAGAAGGTAAAGCTTTTTAGCCCCACTTCCTCAGTCTTGTTTCTTAGTAACTGGTTAACGTGATGTGAGTTGAGTGTTTTAGTTGAACTAGAGTGCTCCATGGTTTTATGTGGCTTTTAGAGAGTCTACCTATTCAAGTTTAAATTTTTTAAATATAGGACTTAAGATGCCCCCTGTTGAACTCAAACCATGAGTCAGGTATGATGTTGTTTTATTTGGTTTGTGACATTTGTTGGCATTACATCTTACACATTTGACACATACATTTCTTTATCATTTTTCGCATTGTTTCACAACTAGCATTGTTGTTGATCACCGATGTGCTTGTAGTGTCACTGAACTGTTGGCCCATTAGATCAATGTACAGTCGTTGAGTTCCTCAAGAGTCACAGCTCATCTACCAGTCTGCAGCAGGTAATCAGAGCATCCATCACCATTGTTAGCAAGGCCAACCATTGGGAAGCCCTGGCAGGCAGAGGGAGGGGTAAAGGCTGTAAATCTTTTAGCGAAGTTTATTGTGACCCTGGGGTTAGCGTGCAGGCGGTTCTGAAGTGACTGATGTTACCATGGTGATTACGGAGTGACACAGCACGCGGAAGGATGATGAAGGGATGAGGGAATGCCAAGTTCGGTGATGAGACCTGCAACATAGGCTGCCAGCCAGACATGGAGTACTGGGAGGAGGAGAGCTTGTTGCTTTGGCTACGCTCTGGAACTGCTCCGCACAGTCCTCGATTTATGTGGCTGCTGAGTGTCATTTTCAACTCTGATGAGACCACATCAATAAGAAAACATGAGTCAGACAGCAGATTTGTCTGTGATATGTCTCACATCGGAAGTAGTTCCATTTTACATCAAAAGGGACGTCTAAAATATCTGACGGTTACAAAACACATCTCATTTACATAATTGACCTACATAGAGTGTATACGTAGTACTAATGATGCATTTGACTCATCATAGGTCATTAGCAAAATCAGTATGTGAGTGTGCTTAATTCCAAAGAATCATTAGAGGAAGAGTGAGTGTGATACAGACTGGCACGATGCCACTCACACTGACACAAGGACAAAAAGCACACACACACACACACATACACAGAGAGCTGGATCTGGGCATTATGTAATGGAATTAGTGCCCCTTAAGGTCTACATGGATCATGAGGCCTGCAGGAGCCCACTAATGCATCGAAGCAGCCGCTCTCAGGCACACCCTGACTCCATCACTTTCCTCAGCCGGCCTAAACATATTTTACAGTGTGTGTGCTGGCTAATGGACACACTGCCTGATCAAAAATCTAGGAGTTCATGCAGAGGTAGTGAGGAGAGATATTTGTCACAGATTCATCACTTATATTTTGAATGCCTTGTAAATATATATTTGCTATTCATAATATCAAGCCTTGAACATAGATGTATATCAGAAATATTCAGCCTCATGATAATATGTGCATGGACAAGCGGCGCCCATATAATGCAAGTCAGTGCAATTTGATCTAATTGTTTAGTTTGTCTCGAGACACTGTCAGAGAGGTGTTGATCCAATTCCCCATCTTTATTTGTTTTCTTGCAGCACATTACTAGTGTCAGTCCTGAGTTATCTAATTTTTGTCATGCATATTGATGGAACAGCTATCAGCTCCATCTAAAGCTCTTTGATGTCTATTATGCACATTTAGTTCTGCTCAGGACAGTCACATTATTTTAATGTTAAATCCAGAGATTCAAAAGTGAGGTATGTTTCAAAAATGCTAATTGATCGATGGACTAGAAGTAAGTGTGTCTTTACAGGCAGTGTCACCTTCATCGCACTCAGTAAGGCATGCACGTGTCTGCGTGATGTTAATGGGTGTCACGTCATTGGGATTACAGCCTGATGGCCTCTCTCCATCCAGGCTCATCATTCCCATAACCTATTTATCCTGATGGACAGAACACAGACACACAGACACAGACACACACACACACACACACACACACACACATACACATCCTTCTCAGATGATTACTGGCCCAAACAGGAATCATATTTACTGTAATTGGTGTTGATTTTCAAGTTGTGAAACACCAGAAAAAGCCAAAATGTAACATCAGGAGTTTCCAAACATCCCTGCCAAGACCAGCTGCCATTCATTGACTGATATTACTTCACACTCTGTGATCCCAGAGAGCTTGCATCAGCACTCATTGATGGCAGCCGGGCTGGGAACACGACAGCAAGGGGAGACAGCTAGAACTCAGACTGAGTGTTTCTGCTCAGTCAACTCTAAATCCTTGTCATCCCCCTGCTACTTTTTCCCCCTCTCACCATAATTCTATACCCCCCCCCCA
>OMNW01005931.1:8632-26817 GCA_900303245.1 Selene dorsalis | reverse complement strand
CTGGGTCACAAGCAGGGAGGGCAGGCTGGTTCAACAGCAGGGGAAAGGAGGTGATGCAGGAGGCGGTTGGTTCAGAGGGATGGAGCTCTGGAGAGATCTGTGGAAACACACAGAGAGTGCGAGACACCAAGGCCAAACTACAAGGTGCAACAAATAATGACAGTTCAAAATGCGTGAGAGGAGAGGAGAAGGATGGAGGAGGAGTGGAAAGGAGGAGGAAGGAGGAGAGGAGAGGGTAGGATAGGGCTCCATGTAACCTGATGTGTCCCCCAGCGGTTTAAGCCTACAGCAGCGTAGCTATAAAATGGGTCCGGGCTACCTGAGCCAGCCCTAACTAAAAGCTCTGTTGTAGAGGAAAGTTTTAAGCCTAGACTTAAATGTAGAGAGAGTGTCTGCCTCTCTGACCCATGGAGAGAGTTGGTTCCACAGTAAAGGAGCCCGATAACTAAAGGCTCTACCTCCCAGTCTGTTTTTAGAGATACTGGGAGTCACTAACAGACCTGCGTTCTGGGAGCGAAGTGCTCTGGCAGGACAGTAGTAGCAGCCAGTCTGGAGGGGATTATTGTGTTGTATTGTCAACTTCTCTATCCCTGTCTGCAGGTGCAACAACTTTCTCCACTGCTCAAAAGTCAAACTAGCATCTCCCCAGACACATCAGCACTGACCACCACAGGACCACCAGCATGTATTTTGGTCCGAAACAACCTCGGTCAGCCAGATTAGCTCTGATGCTTTCTTTCATTCTCTTGCCAACATCCAAGTTAAAACGCTCTGCAATATGGACATTAGAAGCACTCCAGCAGCTCCTCTGATGGTGCTTTCAAAAACTCCACATTCACCATAACTTACTGTTATGGCCCCGACACAAACCCCAAACCAAGGCTTGAACCCAACGAGACCCGTAACAATAAGAAAAAGCCTACCAGGCACACTCAATGAAAAAGGTACTTTATTCATCAAACAAAAAAGAAACCAATCAAATCAAAAAAAGGAAACAAAGGCAGGAGTTCCCGGCCAAACTGAGCATAACGAGGGAGGAGACCCCAGACCAGCCTGTCATGACCATCGGATCCGGGACTCCTCCCAACTAAAACTGCCAAACCCATGATAACCTACTTATGGAAAAAAAGAACAAAAGAAAACACGAAAACAGGACTACCGGGAACTCCTAACCTAAATCAAAACAACGAAGCCCTGGCACTAACAGGCCAGAGAACTCAGGCAAAATCACCCTAACGACCAAGAACTGCGTGGCCCGCTCCGCTTGTCTCGAGCAACACCACCTGCAGAGAGAGGGAGAAGAGAGAGAAACGCCCCCGCTACTGCCCCTCTTTTATCCCGGCTCAGGTGATTAGCAGCACCTGAGCCAGGTGGAAGACAGAGCGGGGCGGAGACAGGGGGAGACACACACACACGCAGAGACACACCCCTGGCTATCCTGGCCACACGTAATACCCCACCCTGAACTTGTGAATATGGGGAGGAAAAAAAAAAAGGAAAAAAAAATTAAAAGTAGTAGTCACAAGCCTAACAACCAGACAACGTGTCAGCCAGAACAGTGTCCTTCCTCCTGACATGTCTGACCTCCACGTTGAACGATTGCAGAAAAAGCGCCTAGCACATCAACCTCTGATTAATGTTGCGCATCTGGTTTATGAAGACTAAAGGGTTGTGATCTGTAAAAATAACAGTGGGAGAGCTCGCTGAACCAACATAAACCTCGAAGTGCTTTAAAACCAGAACCAGTGCCAACGCCTCCTTCTCAATGGTTGAATAAGCACACTCAATCGGCATGATTGAACTTCTTAGAGAAGTAGGACACTGGATGGGCAATCCCATCTGACCCCTCCTGAAGGAGAACGGTGCCCACACCAGCATCGCTCGCATCAACAGACATCTAAAAGGGGCGGTCGAACACAGGCACAGCTAGGACAGGCGCATTCGTCATTAATGCCTTAACGCACTCGAACGCGCGCTGACAACTCTCAGTCCACCGAAAACACACCTTTGGACTCAAAAGGTCGGTGAGGGGAGCCGTGACAGCAGAAAAGTTCCTGCAGAAGCTACGATAATAGCCCACCATCCCTAGAAAACGGCGCAGTTCTTGTCATGAACTGGGAGCGGGGAAGGAAAGAATGGCCTCCACCTCGGAAAACACTGGCTTAACCTGGCCCTGACCAACCACTTTACCCAAATAAGTCACAGTGGCCTGGCCGAAATCACATTTCGCCAGGTTAAAGGATGAGTTCCGTTTTATGCAACCTGGACCTTATTTCTAGCATAAAATACGTTCATTTACTCACCCGAACAACTTTGGTGTAACTTGGAGTCCTTCGGAAGATATTTAGACCCACTCGCGATCTACGTACATCCATATAAGGGGAGTTGCTGGGGCAAGGATGCAGCGTCTAAATAACACATTATCTGCTGCGAAACTCCTTCATTTCACCAATATGTTGTTATGAATCACCGGCACTATTCCCCCGCGAGCTCGGAGTGGCTCGGAGTTGTTTTGTTATTGTCACCCGGGATTTTTTACAGGGCTTTTCACTGACCTACGACACGGAAGTGACGTCATCGAGGTCGCAAAGCCAAATTGCACACGTAATCAACCAGATTCTGTGGCTCACTCCGTTCCAGCCACTTCTCATGGAGGAGTTTTAGAGGACCCCGTATAATATGTGCAAACACAAGTTCCCAGACTAAAACCCAGAGACTCCTGAACCACCTCCCTCAAAGCAAAAAGAAGACAATGAATGCCCTCATCCCAGTCCTTGTCAAATTCGAGGCAGAATGCCCGGAGTATAGATTCAAGAGTCTAGTGAAAACGTTCAACAGCCCCCTGACTCTCCGCACTCGAGTGGAAATGAGAAATGCCAAGAGTTTTCATCGCTTGTGAAAAACCCCGGGAAATGAAATTTGATCCCTGGTCCGTTGGTATCTCCTTAGGCAGCCCAAACAGAGAAAAAAACTTAACAAGGGCCTTAACAACAGCGGCTGCTGTGATTTTCCGCAAAGGTATGGCCTCAGGAAACCCTGTGACAGGACACATTATGGTCAACACAAACTGATGTCCAGCTTTCGTCCACGGGAGAGGATCAACACACTCTACTAACACACGGTCAAATGGCTCACCAACCACAGGAACAGGGTACAATGGGAACGGGGGAACACCCTGGTTTGGCTTGCCACAGACTTGGCACACGTGGCACGTTGCACAGTAATGACGCACATCCCTTTTCAACCCCGGCCAAAAGAAACATCGGAGGACCCAATCATATGTTTTGTTAACTCCTAAATGGCCGGCCAGCGGGTTGTCATGTGCTAGCTTCAAAATCTCAAATCTGTACACTTGTGGAACAACAATCTGCGTCTCCACTGCCTGCCCGTCCTGTGCAGAAACCCGAGCCGGTTCCCATGTACGCACAAGCACCCCATTTTCCAAAAAGTAACAGGGTAACTGCCCGTTACCAACCCCCGAAACAGCTTCATCCAGAAAAGGAGCTAGAGATGCATCACCTCTCTGCTCAGCAATAAGCTGCTCGCGGGATGCACACAGATGCAGATCCAAGCCCTCCACAGGAGAGTTCTCTCTAGTCCTCAGACTAGTGGGGACTAGTCAGACCGATGCGTACGAACTGATGAAGCCGCTTGGATAAGAGGCGAAACGTCTTCATAGACAAATACTAGTCCAGTTGCTTTCGATTTAACTGTTGCCTAGAGATACGATGACCTGGATGAATGAGAACATTCACAGACTCCACAGGAGAGGGAACAGCAGCTGAACTGGAGCTGAGTAGATACCCACGGAGCGCAGGGGAAACAACAGGTGACGCGGCTGGAGCCCGAGGCAAGGTGGAGGACAACGTCAAACCACCAGGATCAACCATAAAACTATCGGCCAACACCAACTCCTCCTGGTCAAGCTCACATTGTTCCAGCCTACGCTTCTCTGACATGGCACGCGTCACAGCGCAAACAGGAAACACACCCGGATACTCTTGCTCCAAATCATCCGGACACTCAGAGAGGGGAACAGCGGTCACCTCAGGGTTAATACCTTCCCCCCAGCTAAGTCCAACCACCACAGGACCCTTAACCAGCTCAGTGTCCAGGGGTACAGTGTGCAAGGGCATGCCCACATACTGCATCGCACAGAAGACTCCTCAGATAAAGGCAACACTCCCTCCAAAATAAGTGACTGAGAAGCTGCACTGTCCCTCAGTATGACAACCGGAACTGCCGGCCCCCCAGCCACGAGAGACACAGCCCCCGTCATTACAAATGGAGCAAAAACTGCATCAGGCTTCACAGATTGATCATCCGAGACCGGTGCTTCCGTTTTCAATAAATTAACTGCCTTGGGAGATTTGTTCTTTTTATTCAACACAAAACAGTTACTAATGGTGTGGCCACTTTGCCTACAGTAGAAACAGATGACCCCCTCTTTGGCACCCCCATTTTTGGTCTCAAATTTCCCTTCAGCAGAGCTTGGCTTTGTACTCATCCACCAACACCGCTGCATTAGATATTTTAGACACTTTTTGCTCATTGATGAATGTAGCAGTCTGATCAGGCACACCGTTTTTAAATTCTTCCAAGAGAATCAACTCTCGTAACCCATCAAAATCTGTTACAGCCTGGGATTGACACCAACGATCAAACAGCGCTTCCTTATCCTGGCTAAACTCCACATAAGCCTGCTTATCAAATTTCTTAAATTTCTGACGATAAGCTTCAGGCACAAGCTCATACGCCCTCAACACTGCGGACTTAACCCGATCATAATCTAAACTCCAGTCAGGCGTCATGGAGGTGTAAACCTCCTGAGCCTTCCTGGTAAAAACGCATTGCAGGAGCAGAGGCCAGGACCGTTTAGGCTACTTCAGTGTATTTGCTACACGTTCGAATAGAGTGAAATACTTATCAACGTCCCTATCATTAAAGGGAGGGACTAAACGAAGGCACTTGTCACATCAAACTCCTCGGTGTGACCAGGGCGCCCGGCAGACGAAGATGGCGAGTGTAACTCCAGCTCTCTTAACCGGACCTGCCTTTTCGTCTCCTCCATCTTCCACAACTCCAAATCAGCATTTATTTCTTTTTCCTTCAAAACCAACCGCTGCATCTCAATCTCCAACTCCTTCAAACGGAGAGCTTCCCCCAGCCGTCCCTCCCCCATAGGCGAGCCCGCTTTAGGAGTTCCTGGAGTACAGGGGCAAAACTCCCTTGTCAGACAATACTGACCACTGCTCAGATTTAATAGCCTGTTTCTTAAGTTGCTTAGAAACAGAAACCTCAAAATGGTCAGCAAGAAGGATCAATTGCTCTTTCGTATAGCGATGGAATTTCTCAAGCGCCGGCTACGCCACAAAGTCTTCCACACCAAACTCCATACCCAAAATTCACAGTAAGGGCAACCAGGAAGAAAACCCCAAAAACCTGGCGCAATATCACTCAGGTGACAGGAAAAAACACGACCCAACACTGGCGTCCAACACGTGCACAATAGCACACAATAAACGCCTCAGAACCACAACAGACTAAGCAGATCGAAGCACCACCACCAGTGTGACTTACACTCACACCCGCGAGCACCAAAGCTACTCCGACCACCCTACAATGCAGCACCACAGGCAACGCACGCGAGTTCATCCCGGACGAGCCCCCAAATATGTTACGGACCCGACACAAACCCCAAGCCAAGGCTCGAACCCAACGAGACCTGTAACAATAAGAAAACGTCTACCAGGCACACTCAACGAAAAAGGTGCTTTATTCAACAAACAAAAAAGAAACCAATCAAATCAAAGAAAGGAAACTAGCTCAGGTGATTAGCAGCACCTGAGTCAGGTGGAAGACAGAGCAGGGTGGAGACAGGGGGAGACACACACACACGCAGAGACACACCCCTGGCTATCCTGGCCACACGTAACACTTACCACCAGTCACTCATCTCCACATAACCTGCTGCTCACTTACTAAGAAAAGTAACACAGCCTGGACCTCACTGCAGCAGTGTCCCTCTAACTGCCTAACAAGACCAATTAAACTCCACCCTTGTCTTCAGGAGCTAGTTACAGTGGGTATTCTGTCACAGGCTCAGTGAAACAACCAGCAATTGGTGACCTCACCTTCATCCTCGGTCCAAGCCAACAGCTCCAACCATGTTCACATCACACTATGAATCCCAAAGGAAGTCCACACTGATTCCTAACAGGGACAGAAACAACGGCAACTTACGATGGCTGCACCACACTGTTGGACCCGCTGCAACAGATAAAATGTCCAATACACTTAACCTGCAGCAACTTAAGTTACTAGGAGCTCAAACGTGGTGTAAATTCCAGGGCTGAATCTCTGGGAGGAAAAACAGTCCCTTTGCACAACAGCCAGGGGGGCAGGTCGGTCGTTCGGAGAAAAAATGAAGACGATCGGTTTATCTAATTGATAAAAACTGCAGCCCGGTCAAAAGAGGCACTATTTAAAAGGGATCAGGGATAGATCCGTTTGTAGAATAACAAAATTGGTTTAAAAGACTGTTTTCTTAGAGTCCGACAGGACAGAGGGCTCTCGGACGCCATGCATGCGTAAATGAGGTAAATGAGGTGTGTGCAAAAGATACTACATCTGAACTGTTCCCCATGTACCCACACACGCTTTAACCAAGGCGGCAGCCAAAATCAACCAGGCCTTAGATGGACATGTGACTGCCCCGCCAGTAGTTTGAATCTTGGCTTGGAGTCAGTGCCATTCATCTTTAAAAGTTTGGTTATTAGCACCAACTTTCCCCATTTTGGAGTAGGCCATGCTGTCATCACTCCGTCTCCTTTCCCTCTCTCCCTCTGGCGCACTGACTGCACAGGGTAAACAACCGATTTGATCAATTGAGTGAAGTTATTCTCATATTGACAATTAAAATCTAGCTGCACTGGCTGTCTATAACCACAACTGCCAGAAAAAAATAATGCTCCAGGAGAATTATCTCTTAATTAATCAGTACTCACAGGTCCAGACAGAACCATCACTTGGCCCGTGTCCGGACCGAGGGCCCTTACATGAGGAAGGAATATTAATTAATAAATTTCCTTTTTAAAAAAGATTAATTTAGTGCTTTTTTTTGTTAAAGCATGTGTATTTTTTGTTGTTATTTTTTTGTTTTTGTTTGAAGTTCATAGTAATAAATTCAATTTTTACATTGCTCTGTATTTCACTGTGTTTAACTGACGTAGTTTTATGATTAAGTAACGTAAAACAACCTCTAGCTGTATGTTTTATCAAGTCCTTATTTGTACTGTTGCTAAAAGATAACTTTTCACAGAACATAAATGGACTTTTTGTGGTTATGTCAGTTCTTATAAAAACCATTAGGCCAATGAATATAAAAGTCTGTTTTTACATCAAACCAAGAAAGATCCTCGTGCATTCTTCTAATTCCCATTCTTTCATTCTGAAACCACAAGACAGAGCAGCATGTGCTGCTTTGTTCTGAATCAGTTGCAGTTTTTCTAATATCCCTAGAAGATGTGTAACAGCAGAACAATAATCCATATGAGATAAAAACAGAGGTTGAAATTCTTGATTTACATTTTGTTGTGTCCAATATTTTCTCTTCATTGCAGACAGACTGCTTCAAATTATTTATGTTTAATCCCCTAATAGTTTATTATCAATAATTTTGTATGTTCTACTGATATATTATTTATACAGAGGTGAAGCTTTGGTTTTGAAAAGAAGGAATAGTTTGTGAAGGGTTTAAGCATCTCACTGGGAATATCATGACTATCATGAGGAGCGGGTTGAATTGAAGTGGGAAACTTATTGAGTTATTGTTTATTTCACAAACTTACCACTGAGGCAAACCACTCTGTTCTGCAAATGTACTGTCCAGCTGCTTTCAGCTCCAGTTCACTCTGCTGTAAGGAGTTAAGTGTGGAGCGTGACATGAAAGGAGTCAGAGCCCCCTCTAATGGATAAATAATAGCACATCACAAGGACATCATTTCTAAGTAAAACCGAGTCATATTCCTTGCATTATATTCAAGAGTTAGAATCTGTAAGTGTTATAAGTTTTAACATTGGCGTCTATCTGACAACTTTTTTTTTTTTAGTTACTAGGGGTGCCAGCCAGGTATCTCTCCTGACATTTACACTACTCACAAAAAGTTAGGGATATTTCAGAATGCACCTAAATCCACTATAACCTTTACATTCAGGATTCAGACAGGATGTTGTCAGAGGAAGGTGTCCACTGAGTGTCATCAGCAGGTTGGACAGAGACACACAGAGACTGGAAGAGTCACAGAAATGACATTTGAACATCCCTAACATTTTGTGAGTAGTGTAAGATCAATCAGTCAGTTCTTTGTAACCATTAATTTTAAGGAAACAAACTAAACACAATTTCAAATCAAACCACAGGAAGGAAATACACTTCAGATATAAATAACAACAAAATAAACGAATCAAATCCCTCCAGTCCCAAAGTTCACAACACAAGAAAACACAGTTCAACCCAAAATTCCATTCCTTGTTTCCAGTTTATTTCAGTTCATCATTTGTTTTCATAGGCAAAAAAAAAAACTCAGTCATAATAAAAAAAATAATATGGGAACAAGAGAAGAGAGAAAACAGTCCCCCCAAAAAAACTCAAGCCCAGAAAAAAACATGAAATAGTCTTTGGTTACTTTTATTTATTTATTTATTTAGTAAGTCAAGCCACTCCAGTCCAGTCAGTCTAAAAACAGTTTGGGTTACTGCTTGGTTGTGGATACAGGAACTGGCTTTTGTGGCAGTAGAAATAAGTAAAGTTTTGTTTTGATCCAGGAATAACTATGTGTACAGTGATGAATGTCATCTGCTGAATAAATGGAAGGATAAGGATTAACGACTTCTTGTTTAGTTTATTATCAATAGTCCTTTACTTCAGAAAACGTAGGTTTAAATGTACTTACCAGACGTTTTGATTGCCGTCTTAGGAAGACTGACTGTTTAAAATTGCCTAAATTAAATAAATTGTACTTTAGTATTATATGACAACGGTAATAGCTGTTGGCCTTTTTGTCAAGTGCTTGTAGTGTCTGTTTGTAAAGGGACTCAGTTGGTGTCATGCTTGCTTAGACATTGGCTGCCTGTGTTGGTAGGTATGGTCTTATGTATGTTCAGATTGAATTTGATTGTACTGGCGACCTTTCTAACATGTTTTTAAATGACAAACTTCAATCCAGAATGACTCCAATGTCATCAGACGCCACCTTCAGCTTTTCTCCTTTAACAGAAATGTCAGGCTGGGGAGCCTCTGTGGGTTTACATGAGAAAAACATGCAGTGTTGTTTATGTTCAAGTGTAAACAAGAGTTAACTAACCAATCAGATATGTGAACCATGGCTGCTGTTAGTTTGTTTGCAACTTTTTTTTTGTCCTCAGCATGTACATAAAGAACTGTGTCATCAGCATACATGTGTATGTCGGCAGATGGACAGACAAAAGGCAGGTCATTAATATAGAAACTAAACAAAATAGGGCCCAATACCAATCCATCAATGTTACAATTAGGATATATTGACTGAGTATTGCCAATAAATGCATTTTACTTGTATGAGATCATCCATTTAATGGCTTTAGACAGAAGTATATCATGGTTCACAGTATAGAATGCCTTCTATAGATCAAGGAAAACTTCACCTATTTCACCACCTTGATCTAATTTTGATATTCCACTTTGGAGAAGGTAGCAGTTGGCTGTTTCTGTCGGTGGTTGGTGTGAAATCCAAATTGTTTTGGGTGCCATTCCGTGCACGAATCAAAAATGCTCAGTGTAAAGAGGGGTGGTAAGGAGGCGGGGATAATGCAGGCTGGCACAATGTGTAAGAGTGTGTGGGTGCATGTCTGTGTGAAGTCAAACAATGTCAAGATGGCTGAAGATGTCTTAACAAAAAAGCCATGATTTCTGAATCAAAGGTCTCTAAGACCAACCATATCTGGGCTGGGCAGCTGTTGCTCAGGAGGTAGAGTGGGTTGTCCACCAACCAGAGTTGGTAGTTCAATCTCCGGCTCCTCCAGTCCTCCAGTTTCCTTGAGCAAGTGAACTGAACCCGCAATCCCCCCCGCCCCCCAATGTATCCTTGTGTGAAGCTGACTTCTATTGCAGTTTGTAAAGTCTTTTAAATAAGCCTTCATCTCACTCTTTTCATCATCTGCCTGCTCCTCCTCATCATCATCACTGGCTAGAAGCATAGCCATCAACTCTCCTCCTGGAACGACCTGCCAGCTAGACTCACAGCTAGTTCTTCCACCGCTGAATACGCCTCATCTCTTTGCCGGTTAGAGAAAAAGTGTGAGTCCAGTCCCTTTCAGCTCCTCTCGTCTGTCAGTCTCCTCAGACAGTGTAATTTTTTTTGTTTTTTCTGACTTTGCTGTCATCGTCACACACCACCAAATGTCTTTTCTTAATGCTCACGTGCATGGGGACAGTAGCAGGCCAAGATGCATTGGTGTCCTGTGACAAAAGCTTTGAGTTATCATTGGTTTGAGAACAGCAACTGTGTCCTCTGCTGTGTGCCACAGTGATGTGGAGAGAGAGAGGTGTATGTGCAGACTGTGTCATGTGTGATAGCTTATAAAACGTCTTTTTATCTTTGTTTGTTCTCATAGTTTATTTCAATTGATGGACATGTTAAACATAAATAGGAGAAGCCTAACACAGACCCAATTCCCAGCCCATGTTGACCTCTGACATGAACACTGGCCCGAAACCTGGCCCCAGGGCCGTAAATAAGTCGGGACCAGTCAGCCTCAGGCAGAACTGCAGGGCTCTGCTAGAGACAATTAGGCTCTGGAATTACTACACTTACACTTTCTTACATATAAAACACAAAGGATGCATAAGGGACTGTTTTGACACTATGGACTGGGAAGTACTCCGTCCTGAACTACCCTCTGGACTCCACTGAGGAGGTGGGCGAGAGGAAGACACCTGTCACCCCCTGCATGACACTGTCACTGTCACTTTTTCATACTGCTGTGCAATATTATAACACCCAGTGCAATATTGTTTCCTAGGTGCCATATTCTGTTTCATTTACATGTACTTTTCATATTTATATTGCACTCCTGTTTTCCTATAGTTTTATCCCGTTTGTTATTGTACTCTTTATTTTTTCCCCTATTCTTTACCTATTTATTCCTTAGTCTTTTTTTTTTTTTTAACCTCTGTGCTCCCTGTTAAATAAAGTCTTATATCTATCTTATCTTCTGTCTATCTAGCAGTAATAGCAGAGGAATAACGTAATCTATTCTGCAGCTATTAACCATTGTCACATGTCCCAGTGTCACATGATCTTGACAATATACAGAATGAGAGGGTGAGTAAATCCTGCAGATTGTCACTCCTCACATGGAGTCAAGCACAGACTGGCCTGCTATTTATGTGCACAGGGAAAATGTAAGTGTATGATATGGTATTTTGGATATGACCTAAAAGACACCTGTCTTTAGAAGACATAGATGTGTTTTCATCAGAGATAGAGGAAGAGAATCATTGTGCTTTTTTGTTCCAGTTACATCAACAGGTTAATTTTTCTCATGTCTTAAATCCTTTTCTGAGATGTCCAATACAACTCAGTCTCAGACCAATGTAACTCTTGGACTTGGGTTAGTGGAGAGAGTGATGCTCTCCTCTCTGACTACAGTACCCTGCTACATTTTCTTCATCATTAATGTGACCATGTTATTTACGCTAAGGAGTAAACTGGTGTTTCGTGAGACCTCCCGTTACATTCTTCTCTATAATCTGCTTTTTGCTGACACTGTGCAAATGGCATTGAGTCAGGTACTGTATTTACTGTCTGTTTGTAGAATAATGTTGACGTATCCTGTGTGTGGTCTTCTGGTCATGATCGCTAATCTCACAAATGAAGTCTCTCCTCTAACACTGGTGGTGATGTCTCTGGAGAGATATGTAGCTGTGTGTTACCCACTGAGGCACACTACTATCATCACCATCAGAAACACAGGAGTGGCCATCATTGTGGTTTGGACCTTTTGTTCACTGAATGTTCTCACTCGAGTTTTTTTACTGTTACATTTTCCATTTGCGGAGCTGGAGAGCCTGCAGATGAAAGATTTTTGTGGAACACTTGTAATGTTTCTTGCACCATTATCTGTGCATTATGACAAAGCCTACACTTGTGTTGTTTTTATTACAGCTACTTTGGTGATCATTTACTCCTATATAGGTGTGGTGGTAGCAGCCAGGTCAGCCTCTACAGACAAACCTTCAGCCAGAAAGGCTCGGAACACACTGCTGCTGCATCTGGTGCAGCTGGGCCTCAGTCTCCTCT
This sequence comes from Selene dorsalis, assembly GCA_900303245.1. Lineage (NCBI taxonomy): Eukaryota > Metazoa > Chordata > Actinopteri > Carangiformes > Carangidae > Selene > Selene dorsalis. The sequence goes on along the minus strand of OMNW01005931.1, from coordinate 14,476 downwards.
CAACTATGCACAACTCATTGCTCATAGCTATCTCAAAAACTGTCACAAGGACGGTACTTGTGCGCATCCTTAATGTTTTATATGTGTTTATTATCATGCTTCCCAGATGTCTGAGTGCTTTAATCTATGGGCTCAGAGATCAGACCCTTAGGCCTGTCCTTTTGTGCCATCTATGCTGTTGTTTGAAACTCTCAGTTGTGTCAGGAAAGGCTGAAGTCTCACCATAGAAAATACTTTAAAATCATGTTGTCCTCTGCTCCTGCCAGAATATCCAGCGTTCATAACAGAGAGAGAATATGAATTTTATCCTATAAAGTGTCATGGCCCCCCTTAAATTCCTCTTTCAGTAGCGAGACCACACACAGTAAATGCATTGTTTTCTTTTTCTTTTTCTAAAACACAGTTTTGTGGTATGATAATGAAGTAAAATAAAATATTATATGATTTTATACATCACTTGTTTTTGGTTCTCATTTATAGTATTACACCGTTCCTGTTCATTTTGGTTTAAACGGATCATTGAGCTGCTGTGATTGCTGGTGGCCTCCCTCACTGGAGGAGATAGGGGGTGGGGTGGGGTTTAAGTCCTCCCGCATTCCTCACCACTCATCTGTCACAGATGATCTCTGTCCTCTGAAGATCTTCCTGTCTAACACTGTCCAGTGAATCCTGTGCACCGCCCTGAACACTGCATATCTGCACTTGTTTTGGAACCCGAAAACATGTTCAGTCAAAGGTATAGACTATATTATATTAAAATATAAAGGTCACCTGATTTAGTGGGCCCCATTAGCACAGAACAATGGTGCAGGTTTGGTCAAAGGGATTTACCCCAAAGATGCAGCCTCTATAATAATAAATAAATAAAATACATCATCAAATTCTTAACATTTTGAGAACTATCTGTTTCTTGTCGGTGACACAAGAAAAAATACAAATAAAAAATCGGTCTGGTTTTGTCATCGCAGGGTAAGGGTTGTTTAAATGAGTGAGATTTGGCGTAACGATGCACCGTAACAAATGTGAAGCAGGAAGGGGTCTGAATACTTTATGAATGTACCATTTCGTTTAAAACAAACACCAAGGGTGATATGGCAGCTACAGTCAAAGTCAAGGCAACTTGATTTTCAGTAATGTTATATGAACAGGAGAATCGAAGCGTCGTTTACACTCCGACCCGCGGTGAAAGCAAATTTATACATTTAATTTAATATTGAAAAAATTCACTGAAACTTTATTGTTAAATTAACAAATTATTATGTTATATCATATTATATTATTTTTGAAAAACTGGGAATTTTGGGCAATGAAAGAGCAGAGACAGGCTTACTAAAGAAGAAATAAAGAAAGGAGCAGTAGAGGTAAGAATAAGACTATCACAGTCACGGGGTCGAAGCATTGTGCGGGAGAAGATAAACTGTGTTTGGCAGTAGAAGTGGGATATGGAAACAAAAGGAAGGCATTTATGTGCAGTACAAAATAAAGTCATTAAAAAGCAGAGGGAATAAGAGGAAAGAGCAAAATACAATATCAAGGTTAAGGATAGGGCACAGTAATTTAAATGGCACATTGAACATTATTAGAAAGCATAATACAGGATTGTGTGAGCACTGTCAGGAGAGGGAAACAGTAGAACATGTCATTTATAATGCACAAACTACACAAACGAACAGGAGGCGATGATGAGAGAGTTAGAGAATATGAGGAGTATAATGGAGAAGGGCGAAAGTGCGCAGGGAAGGACTGGGCTGTACAGGAGGATTTAGAGGATGGGAACGTAGAGTGCAGTGAATCCAGTAGGTGGCAGCAATGCAACTATGTGGATGCGGGCTGCCCTTAAACACCAAAGAAGAAGAAGAAAAAGTAGAAGAAGAAGTAGAAAACCAAAAAAAATGCGTCACCGTCGTGACGTTTGACGTATGAAAGTGCGTGTTGACGGTGGACAGTTTTCCCTCCTCGCTGACAAGAAGCTAACTGGTGGCGTCGATGTTTCAGTAAAGACATTTTCGTCGCTGAATATACTGGACTGCTGAGCTTTAACAGCGTTGGAGGGAATCAGATAAACATATCGATCTCACTTAACGACGTTGATAAAGGTAAGCGTGTGTCAAAGTACGGGTATTCCGCCTTGCTGTTGTTTTGCTAACGTTTACGTAGCAATGCTAAGCAATTAGCGGGAGAGCTAGGTGGCTAACATTAGCTTTACATACGTAGCTTCTAAATAATAACTGTCAGCAGCAGGACAAACGTTGAAGATGAGTCAGTGTAATGTGTGTTTGAACCCGCTGGCTCTCCGCAAGTAGTGAGGAGGAACCGTGTGATAGGTGGTTGGGGTAATGTGGTTGGATTCCCTGAGCTAGCGTCTAGCTAGCTTAGGCGGAAATCGTGCTAAGGCGATGTCGGATTTGGTTATCGGTTCCTAACTGGTCTCATCTGGCTCTGGCTCTGACAGACTGTACTTCTGACTGCTGAACCTGAGCCGCTGTGTGGGGTGTGATTAGTCGGTTGTGTTTTGGGTCGACGGGTCGAGCTGGTGACACGGTCCTGTTAGCTGCACGTGGAATGAGGAGGGTCGGTTCGCGTTGTCTGCCAACGGTTAAAGCTTTCCCCTGCGAACTGTGTCATGTGTGCACATGATTCTGTCACCGTGACACCGCCGAACACTGACTGCAAGCACCGGCGACATGTAACGAAGTAACTTGTACGTAACTCGAGCATGCGACCTTAAAAGCGTACTTTAGTTGCAGCTTCAGTGTAACAGTGTAAGAATCTTTGACGTTAAGTAAAATCATAAACTAGAAAAGTGTAGAGTGTATTTCAGTTTGCTGCTCATGACAACGGTTGTTTTGATGATGTAATGTAAGCTGTCGCAGTGTCATATTTTTCTCATGAAAACGTGTGGCAGGTCATGTACAGAGATGTTGCTGTGTGTTCATAATGTGGTTCCTGATGTGTGTTTTTCCAGGCAGAAGACCTATGCAGTCCTGCTAGCAGGTCAAGATGTTCAACAAGTCATTCGGGACTCCCTTTGGTGGTGGGACGGGGGGATTTGGCAACTCGTCCACCTTTGGACAGCAAAGTAAGTTACACTTGATTGAATTTACCAGGATGCCTGGACCCCGTCAGTAGTATGGACATTCTCACACATTAATGAGTGAAATGATCAGCGACTGTTTGTAAAAGAATTCTTACATCAACCTCAACGCAATCACTAAGTAAGTACAAACATGTTGGACATTTTCTCCCATGAACTGTGTGTTTGCAGACACAGGCTTTGGGACGACGGGAGGCTTTGGGACATCTGCATTTGGGACGACCACCAACACTGGAGGACTGTTTGGCTCCACGCAGAACAAACCTGGTTTGTCAGCTCATCTCATTTGCTCTTGTTTGAAACAGAAAGATAATCTTATGTCTCCTCCCTCAGTTTGGGAAAACTTCATCTGCTGAGACAGTGGCTTGACCCATACACTGCATATGCACCAGCCCTTTGATACATCAGGCACACGTAACATGAATTGATACGAGTCTGCTCCTGTGGCCCCTCCCCTCCAGGCGGTCTGTTTGGGTCCAGTACGTTTAGCCAGCCAGCGACCTCCTCCACCAGCACAGGCTTCGGCTTCGGTGCGGCGAGCGGCACATCCACCAGCTTGTTTGGAAACACTGGAACGGGCACCAGCGGTGGACTCTTCTCCCAGCAGAACAATGCCTTCGGTGCCAACAAACCCACATCCTTTGGAAGTGAGAACCTTTTGTAATTCCACTGTTTCCCTCCTTTATGGGTTTTGTTTACTCCATCTGATTCAGTTCACAATGTGCTCCTGGATTCGTCTGGGAGTGGGGAGAAGTCTCTGAAAATGTGATTCTGATTCAGGTGGTGTTCTCCCTCCAGGCTTCGGGACAAGCACCAGCAGCGGTGGACTGTTCGGGGCGACCAACACCACCTCCAACCCCTTCGGTGGAACAAACTCCCTGTTCGGAGGCTCAGGGTTCTCGGCCACACAGCAGCCCGGGACAACCGTCAAATTCAACGTGGGTACAGAAGCTGACTTCAACCCGCTGTGTCTGTGTCCCTTAAACTTTAAGCACCATTTGAATTTACTGTTCACACTGGAATTATAGTCTAAAGTTTAGAGCTGCAACAATGAATCATTTGGCAACTTCATTAATCAGAACTGGTCCAAAATTGGTTTTGGACCGATCTGACGACGTCATGTTGGACTGTGGAAAACACTGGAAAGATTTTCTGACATTTTATAAACAAAATCACAGCAGAAGAAAAAAGTACGAGACTGTTATTGTCCAACCTCAACACTGCATGTTTGTAGGCTTTATGTCGATCGGATCGGCCGATATTTAGCATTTTACGGAATTTGTGAAATCGGCCGTAATGTCTTAATTCACCGATCAGATCAGTGATGTCACTGTCGTGTTGAAACTTTTTGCAGATGCTCCTGTTGCATAGATTGCAGATGGCTTGTGTTTTATCTTTCTCATTTAAACCGCAGTAGCTCCACAGCACCGACATGTTTAGACGCGTTTCCACTGCGGGAGTTCCTGGTAAAGAGAGGGGGGGCTTTACAGGAACCGTCCTCTCACTCGGCCCTCTCAGCTGCTGTGTCTCCACCGCAGCTCCTGAGCTGCCGGACTCTTGAGGCGATGTGCAACAGTTTTACTGCTGTTGTTGTTGTTGTTGTCCAGCAGTGTAGACACTTTATAATAATACTGGGTTGTAAAAATGTTGCTTTGATTGTTGTGTAATCGCACAGTCGTCTGTCCACTCATCATACGTCTTTTACTGACTTATTCTCTTTTTTCCAGACGTGGAGACACTTTTTAATAATGCTGGGTTTTAAAAATGCCACTTATTTCGGGGCTTTCTCTTGGTGTCACAGCTTATGGCCAATCAGCACAGAGTAAACCTCAAGTCCCACCTGGGGGTTTTTTGGGGCCGTCCTGAGTACCTACCCCGAGGCAGGGACAGTAAAGTTTTTTGAATCATTAGATGTCAGATTCAGTCAAACATGTCGGCGGTGTGGAACTTCTTCAAAGTGAATGAGACGGATAAAACACAAGCTATAAAGAAGTTATTTAAATAGACATATTGCTCCTTCATGTGGCTGGATCGTGATTGGTTATTAGTTTATTTAAACTCATGGTGCCGCCTACATGATTCTCCTACATTTTACTTTTTTATTTTCCCTCCTGCAGCCTCCAACAGGAAGTGACACGATGGTGAAAGCTGGTGTGACCACGAGCATCAACACCAAACACCAGTGCATCACAGCCATGAAGGAGTACGAGAACAAGTCTCTGGAGGTGAGTTTGTAGGTCCACACACAGACCAAACGTTCCTGTTGTCAGGGAACCAGAACCAAAAATCAGAAATAACAGTGCAGAAGCCGCTGCTCACCTCAGACTGAAGTGGGTATTTAGTTACATCATATTCTCAACATTCTGTTTTGTGTTTTTCTTTCTGCTTCTCTGCAGGAGCTGAGACTGGAGGACTACCAGGCGGGAAGGAAGGGCCCGACCAATCAGATGGCTGCAGGGACCGGCGGCCTGTTTGGTCCGGCCACGGCCACGTCCAGTGCCACCACGGGTCTGTTTGGCTCCACGGCCCCCAACACCAGCTTCTCCTTTGGACAGAACAAGAGCACGTTCGGAGCGGGTAAGTGGCGACGACAGAAGCTGAGCTCGGCGTCTCATCACAGATCCAGAGTCAGTTCAGACATCTGAGGCCAGACTTCCCTGGAGTGTTGTCTGAAGTGTCAGTTAGAGCCGTGTGTTTGTCCTCTCTCCAGCGCCCACCGGCGGTTTTGGTGCCACCACCGGCGGACTGTT
>OMNW01005930.1:8398-19866 GCA_900303245.1 Selene dorsalis | reverse complement strand
GGTCAGGCATCTGATAGCAGGCCACAAGGGGAAAGACACAGAAAAGATGCAACAGAAAAATCACCAGAAGAAGAAGAAGTGGAGGAATGAAGAAAAGAGGTGAGAAACGACCCAGTGAACCATCCTGGTGTTTGTACTGGGAACATGTAATGAACTGGAAATGTTGGTGTGGAACTAACTACGTCTAATGTGGACAGATAGAAAACAGACCGATCAACTGACCAATAATAACTGACTGTTTCAGATCAAATATAAAGTTCAGATCCACGTTACAATGATAATAATGAAAAAAAAACTCTATTATTTAATATATGTAACTTAAAACAGGTTAAAACATTTATGAAGCACATTATAAAGGTTAAATATCCTTATTATAATTACTATCATATATTTAACTTGAACAGTTTTGCTAATGAAGTCATTAAGTTTGTTTTAAATCCATTAGTGACACCCATTTTAACTGGAGTGGTGGATTTAAAGTGAGATGACAAGGTGATGTGCATTATTACATCTTAAAAAACAAATGGAAGCACAGTAATGTATTGATTAGGCCAAATATGTGTTTTATCACATGTTTGTTTTTTAATATGAACTCTCTGACATTTTTGGAAATACACATCCAACTAAGACTGACTGTGTGTTGAAAATTCGCTCTGAGCCGTTACTGGTGGAGACCGCAGTAGAATCGGTCTGGTGACTTTACTCACAGTAAAAGAGCAAATTAACTGTTTTCTCTGTTGTTGTTTTGCTCAGACGACACAAACGTTGGGAGCTGTGGAGGTGCTGGTTTAAAGAGGGAAGCTTGAACTCTAATGCATCTGAGTTATTGTGCTCACAAGAACGCGTCGCTGCACAATTACACAGACGACATAAATTCCACACGTATCATGGAGGCGACGGGACATTAAATTATGACCTGCACCAGACTGCGGTGGAAACACAAGTGAAAACAACTCGGTGTGAAATGAACTGAAGTCTGGTAGTTAAACGCTCTTTGATGGGAGTCTGTAAGAGAGAGACACATTAGGGTGGAGACATTACCCAGCATGCAATATGCAAAGGCCTTGCATAGCTGTGACCTCACCCCATAGAACCAGAACCATCTGCATGAAGAAGAAGAAGAAGAAGAAGAAGAAGAAGAAGACAGAGAGAGAGAGAGAGAGAGGCGGTGTGGGCTGGTCGGCAGACGAGGATGCGAAACATCAAAATACATCTATAAATCAACGGCACAAATGAAAATCTATCATCATGAACCCACGCAAAAAAGCTCATGAGCACTTCAGCGTAGACTACACAAACAGGAGGCCCCGTGCCAAAAAACACATAGTTGTTCCCCAGCCAGTGTTTGACTTAGCAGCCATCTGGAATGTATTGTTGCAGCAGAGATGACAGGAGAGACGACGAGGACGAGGACGACGACTTACGCTCATATGATGTTATGTCATCGTTCACCCAAGGTGACCTCCCTTCATCACTGCTGCTTCCTTCCCGCTGTCCGCCCTGTAGCCTTCTTCCTCCTCCTCCTCACTAGTGTTTATACACCACATCTCCTCTGTGCCCTGCTCCCGTCCAGCTGATGTGACGAGGGATGCGATATTTACAACAAAACAAAACAGGCCTCGAGCTAAATGTCCGCAGCTCCGTCGATGTGAATGTGAGGAAATGGGTTTCACAGGGGCGAATTTAGCATGAAAAGTTCGCCCACGCACGGAGGCTAATAAAACGTGGGGGGAAAAATGTGAACATTTGTGGTTTAGCTTGTTAAGTTTTAACTGTTACTCCACTGGGGCATTTGTCATTATAAATGTGGATATGTACGTGTGTATGTGTGTGTGTGTGTGTGTGAGTTTTAAATGTAATTCACATCAGATTATTACCTTGTATTCAAAGTGTTAGAGAATTAAAATGTCATTATGCATTCACTCCATATAATCTGTGTTAGGACTGCATGAACTCATGTGTGTCCAGCTGTGGGTTTCTGTGCGAGCCAGATGCGAGTCTGATTGATATGTTTGGCGCACTGCCTCCCTTTCACACACACTCACACAGTGTTCCTCCCTCATCCAGATGTTCGGTGTTCAACAGCGGCTCCGAGAGATTTTTTTTTTGGCAAACGGGACACACTCCTCCCTCACACCACGTCTCCTCAGCCAGATGCTCAGGAGCTCACCTCATACAGGGAGGAGTGTGGGAGAGAAGAGGGTGATATTGCCCCACACACACAAAATCACACACACTTGTCTAGACAATCCTCTGCTGCAATTCACACACATGCAATGCAAACACACACACACACACAATGAGTCATTGCCACTTCATATTACGGTAAGCCATATATCTGTGAAGCTCCGGAGAGACAACAAGGGGACAGCGAGAGGTGGGGCAAGGGTGTGTGTGTGTGTGTGTGTGTGTGTGTGTGTGTGTTGCTGCAGGGGATTGTTTTGGCTTAGTCATCACTGAGCTGACCACTTTATCTGGACACAGTGTACCTCCCTCTGTTTTCCCCTCAGTTCAGCTGAATTCAACTCGAGTCTTATTGGTTGAACCCAGCGACAGGCCGGTGCCGATGTGTTTTGCTGAAGCTTTGTAGTGTGTGACTCAAACTTTCGGTTGTAGCGCAGAAAGTTAAAAAAAAAAAAGCTTCAAAAGGTCAGTGTGGACCTGGTCACAGCTGTGTGCAAGTACAAAGTGTTAATTGTACTGGGTTTTTTTGCACAGAGAACACCCATTGAAAACAAGTCACTTTAATGATGATGTAATGTAACGGACCCGCTGGACAAAAATGTGCTGGAGTCCATAAACATATTGATTTACATGAACAAAAATTGTATTTATAAGGTCACATCATGGAGACGAGCAGAGAAAAACAAAGATGATCTAAGACACATGTAGGTCGTGTTAAAATTAAGTTGGAAAATATGGAGTTTATAACATTAGTTCATATTTGTAGTTATATTTAGTTAGTTATTAGAGCTTACTTTCTTCTTGTATGGACATAAAACAACATTTTCAAAATAAAGTGTTTTCTTGTGGGCATTTAAAATTAGAGCCAAAGTTATATAAAAACCATTTACAACCATTTTATATCTATTGTGTGGGAAGGCATTTAATAACAGGGCCCTAATACTTCAAAATGTTTCATGGGATTTCTATTTACCTGCTTCAGTTTGTATGGTCAACAGTTTTAATACCCACGATCCTCCATCGTAGTTTAGCCACATTAAAAGTGTCGGCATTCAAATTAACATAAACATCCAATCAGCATTAAATGTTGCCTCATCATGACTCATCTATGGGCTAATATTAGATAATATACTGTAGAGTTACGCTAATAAAATGAATTCAGAAACACATACAGGGGCATTGTGCTGACACACACACACACACACACACACACACACAGTGAAAACTGACCCAGTTTCTGGGCCCTGCAGACTTTAACTGACACTGAGTGACCCCGATAGGGATGCTGACACCACCTATCATCAAAACTCTCTGTCCTGTTCTTCCTCTCTCTCTCACTCTCTCACTCACAAACACACACACACACACACACACACACACACACACACAAACACATATAAAGCAACAGGTGCGCCGTGTTTGTGTGTGCATGATTAAAAAATAAAGAAGCTCGACGTCGCTGCGATAAACCAGGGCATTTTTGTTTAGACTGAAGGCTGACCCAGGACAGGATGGCCTTATTCATTGCAGCGGTTTGTGAGGCTGTGCAGGAGTGTGTGTGACTCTGTGTATGTGAGACAGACGGAGACAGAGTGTGCTTGGCAGGGTTTGTATTGGACGGACAGACTCAAGCGTGGCCTCCATACACAGATTTTCAGATATATGATAACATAAATGATGGCGAATGGGTGAAAACTGCACCACAACCTCAATAGGCCGTTGCTAATTTGCAGGAAAATGTTTAGTTGCAGTTAAGTGAAAAGATTAGTATCAATTGTTTGAGCTGCAGACTTAAAACTTGGACTCGATTCAGACTTACAGAGAGGAACTGTGTGGAGGTCCTGGGGTGAAAAGCCTTCAGTGGCTCCAGAGGAAGCTGTGCAAAATCTGATAAATGTCCTCAAGTGTCAGGTGTCGGCTGGAGTTGGAGATTAAGAGTTGGAAAATGAAAATGAAAAGAAATCTGGAGGTGAGGAGTTAGAAGTGAGAAAACCCCTGTAACCCAGTCTCTGATTCAGGCTCGTAGCAGCTAGCATGCCTCGGTAGCCTCAGCTAGCACACCACTCCAAGTTTCAAGTGTTTATTTTGACTTCATTGCTTTGTTTTAAACATTATTAGCCAAGATTTACTGGAAAAATAATAATAAATCTGTAAAAAGAGAAAAAAAGACACTACAGGCTTTGAACAGAAATAAATTTTGGGTCATTTTAGCGTTCAGAATGTAGCGTGTTAGCATTTTAGCATTTAAGGATGTGATGAAACCTCTCAGGATTCAAGACTTGACACTTGTAACTCACTTTTAATGATCTCAGACTTGATTTTGGACTTGTCCCTAAAAGACTTGGGAGGAAAAAAAAACATAGCCAACAACACACACAGCGGCCTTTGACCTTTAGCTTAGTGGTTGTTGTTTTCAGCCTAGCTTAGCACAGGAACTGCAAACAGATGGAGACTAGTTTAGTCCTGCATCTTCAAAGAAAACACACTTGCCCTTATAAGTGCACAGTGTATTTTAAAAGAAAATGTGGTGGTATATTGATTTTAAAAGATGAGAAAGTAGCTTTTTAGCTTTTCCTCTTGAAAGCTGTTTCCCCATACAGGAAGTTGCTAGCTGTGCTAAGTCAGGCTAACAACATCCTTGTCCTATGTTTCTTCACATAAAATGTCAAAGTTTCTGTCATATTTGCACATTTTCCCGCCTATTACATCAAATACAACAGATGTGTGTTCGTGTTTTGTGAAAAACCAGACGACTGAGCCATGGAGCTGCTGAGCTTAAAATTTCCACGTCAATATAATTACTGGAAAACAACACATTCACACAAATTATTCAATATAAAAAAAAAGTCATTCCTGGAAGCAGAGGGAACATTACAGCTTAAACAATGACGCAAAGTTTAAATGCAGCAATATGCAACAGTCTGACTGACTGTGCTGTCTAATCTGAGCTCATGTGAAACATAAATGTCCTTGGGTGCTGCAGCTACAGTAAGCAAATATATATAAACTCCAAGCCTATCTGTTGCATCAGTGCACAGAGATAGGAGCAGTGCTGTATACAGAACAATGTGTAGGTGGCTTATGGAGGATACTTCTCTGTGAAGACATAAAAACAAACCATATTGCATCAGTAATGGCTCTTTGTGTCAACGATTAGGAGTGTGTGTGTTTGTCTGTGTGTGTGTGTGAGAGAGAGAGATAGAGATAGAGATAGAGATAGGCGGTGGCAGGTGAAGAAGAACCATGTGATCGACCATCAGCCTGGCACCCACAGTCATCTATTGTCTCGACTGTCCCTCTCTCTCTCCTTCACACACACTCACACACACACACTTCACAGTCCTCTAATAAACCAGGTCCACGCTATAAAAAAAAAAAGGGGGTCAGTGGGTTCATATATCTCTCTCCTATCATTGAAATTCAGGACCAGCACTCAGCCCGTAGTGGTTTTTAATGCAGCACTAGCCGTACTGTAGTACCGTTCAATATGACTCATAACACTGTATAACACAGTGAGTGTGGTGTGGTAGCATACGTCCGCCAACAGTTTTCCATAATGTAAAATACATTATTTATGGAACAAGTTCTGCCTCCTTACATTTCGATTCCCTGGGGTGTTTTCCTGCAGGGTTAATATTTTCTAAATTTAACACAAACAAGACGAGATACACCGGCACTTTAACTTTTATTGCAGGTAAATTACTCACAAACCTGCATCAACCAGCGGTAAGAAACTTCATTTATTTTGATTTTTATGTGGGGAAATGAGACTTTAGAGTCATTTCACGGTACATTTGAATCAGCAAGGAGGTCGTTATCATGATATGAAATGTATTTAACTGAAGTGAGGATGCAAAAGAAATGCATTGTGGGCTCAAATAAACCCATGATAAACTGTTGTATTTATATCAATCTAGTTTTTTTCACATGACAGTTGATTTTTTTTTTTTTATTTAATGTGAAATCTACTGAACCATTTTCAAATTAAAGACTGACGATGTCTTCATACGACAAAGAGCAGTCATGAGTAACAGTTTTCTTTTACTGACATTTACTGTGACCCACCCACCATGTAGGTCATATTGATTATGTTGTATTTGTCACTGCGGTCTATGAACCACGGCCACTCATGGGTGTCCGAGGAGATGAATTTAAAGAGGGTGTGTGTGTGTGTCTGTGTGTGTGTGTGTATGATGTGTCACAATGTCAACAAGCTTAACGGATGCCAATTAGCTTGACATTGACTGGTAGACCCACAAACACGTTCCTGTCCTTCCTTTGACCCGCTAATGCAATATGATCTTTGGGAGGGGAGGTGGTTGTTCTAATATAATTAGAGTGTGTGTGTGTGTGTGTGTGTGTGTGTGTGTGTGTGTGTCTGTTGGTGGTCATCTTGCATAATGAGACTAAAGTGAAGACTGTGACTCAGAGTGGGACTTTAATGCCTTATCACCTCCAGAGGTGAAGGCAGCGATGCTGTCATCATGATGTCATGATCACATGGAACGAGCTGTTTGGACCCAACCTACCAGATCCAGGATCGGCTCTTGTCACCGACACCATGTTCTCAAATCAAAACTTGTCTGCAGCAACTCAGTGAATCACAATCGCCAACTGGAGGAAATTAAATTTACTGCTGCATGTGCACAAGATGCCGATTACAGCATGTTCAAGAACATGAGCTCAACAAATGTTCACCGACACAAACACTAACTCTCTTGGAGAGGAGGAAAAATCATCATTAAAAAACATTTAAAGATGTTTTGGTGTACTTTGTTGTCAACATTTTGTAGTCCATATTCATTAAAGGATTTTTATTTTTAAACGTTATTACATCAGAACCACTGAAGAGCGAGTGATTCACTCCTCTTAATATCTGAGGGAATGTTAAATACTAGATCAAAGTCAAAACCATTTTCTTTACGAAGTCTTAAAACTTTGTCTCTTTGAACAGTTTTTTTCTTTAAACCATTTCAAGTTTTCGCTGCTGCCAAACTTGGTGCACCATGTGAACAGTGCCACATCTTCACGGGACACACGTTTATAGGACTTATGCCGGATTCCATGTGAATGCAGCATTAGTCCGACTTAAACCAGACTTTCATAACACATTTAGACATTTAGTTAGTCTGACTTAATCAAATCTCTCAAAGTTGAACTAACACGCCCAGATAAAGCAGCTGGAAGTCAAATCATTCATCCAAGTTTGCCTCAGTCAGACACGAAACAAAAATCGGACATGGCCTAGTTGAGTTGTAACTGTAGCTTGCCTGTTCTGGAAAGTGAGTACATCACTATCTGTAAATGACTAGACAGGCCCTGGCTACCTGGTTAGCATGCCACAGAAGCTCTGTGCATCAACTCAACTGCATATATATACACACAGCGGCTCATGTGCTCCTCGTGGCCTTCGGTGTCCATGGAGATACAATGTGACGACCACACAACCAACTACAGTGAGGGAAGTGCAAATTAAATGTGACAGTGTAGGCACCTTACAGCAGGACCCCTATTAACCCCCTGCACGGCAAACATAAATCCAGCTTACCTGGCCAACCTGGGGTTTTGTTCATAAGCTGCTTGCAGTATATTTTTCTTGTCATGTTTGATTATACTATATTATAGATACTGTTTATCGTCACTGGCAGGAGTGATAAAGGACAGGTGGAGGTGGAGATTCCCTTATAAAAAAGCGAACCATCTCGATGTGTCAAAGGCTTTAAATCAGTTTGATCCTGTAAGACAATGTTGACACTTTGCAGTCAAATACTGAAGCTTAGGACACGATATCTCGGACAGTTTCAATTCTGAGGAAAGAACTTGGATTGAAATTAAATGTCATCACTATGGAGATGGATAGATCCAGGAAGCAGCGCAGGTTTCCAGAGTCAGCTCCGTCATGGTTTGACTAGGGGCTAAATGAGATTTACCGGCACTTACACACACACACACACACACATATAAAGGAAACAGACATATGTTTCCATACAGTAGATGCCATTCATAGCGAATACACAGCAAATAACCATGAGATTGGCTAAATTCAATACAAGCATTCATTTCCACTGAATTCATAGCAGAGAACAGAGCAGGGGGGAGGAGGAGGAGGAGCGGAGGAGTAAATGTAGAGGAACAATCGATGCGGCTGGTCTGGAGGCTGAATGAGAGGGTCAGTCTGCCAAAGCTGGGAAAACATCCTGCAATTAAAATTATCTGCTGCCCAGTCTTTTCTGCAAATGGGATGTAGCTGGGAAACTGCAATTTACACTGTGTTAGCTTTCCAGAGAGAGAGAGAGAGGGTGTGTGTGTGTGTGTGTGTTTGTGTGTGAAGTCTGCGAGGCACATGTCATCTGTTCTGGTGTGTGTGTGTGTGTATTCATGTGAACTCTTAACTCCACACCACAAGACAAACACACAACACACACACACATACACACACACAGCTCCCACACCTATTATCCTCTTCCTCCGGGCTTATCATGATGCTGTGTCACTGCCCCTCCTGCCACTGTTTCAATTCCCACCCACCCAAGTTAAGCCGGGAGAAGATTGTGTGGGTGTATGGATGAGTGTGTGTGTGTGTGTGTGTGTTTCTGCAGGGTCACTTTCTTCCTCTCTATTTTTGTAACCAAAGGTGTTTGTGTCCTGCCGTGTAGACATTATGATGCATGTATTTGTGCGCAAAGGTCTTGAATGTGCTCATACCTGTGTGTATGTGTGTATATATATGTGTGTATGTGTTTGTGTGGGTGTGTGTGTGTGTGTGTGTGTCTGAATGGGTTCCAAGACACAAAAGATTAACACAACAATATCCAAATCCCCCTCTGCCCTTGGAACAGCAGGCACACAGGGTAGAGACCACGCTCTAACTCTATGTGTGTTTGTGATAGTGTGTGTGTGCATCCATTTGCCTATGTAGCATGTATCTGTATCACAGCATGTCAGTGTGTGTGTGTGTGTGTGTGTGTGTGTGTCTATGTGAGGGAGCTAATCTAAAACACAGCGCAGCCATGCATGAAGGGGAGCAGTCTAGTCGATATGCTCCTGTATCATATTGGTGGTGCTGTGTTCCCACTTTGTAGTCCCACCTATCAGTCTAGACCAGTGCCGCAGGCCAGCTTATCATCTGCACTACATTACTGATATGACGGCACAGTGTGCGACACACACTTTCATCTCTAGGGACGGGGAAACACAGAAAGCAGAGGAATAGAAAGGAGGTGTATATCCCGCAGTGCTCCATTATTCACCACAGACCATGATCAAACCACAGGTGGAACACAACGAGTTAAACGTCAGCGAACTCCACGACACAAAAACTTTGCATGACTTTAAACACAAAGTGACTTCACTGAAATGTTTCCCGTGCTGAAGGAGCTATTGTTGCCGCGGCAATTTCTCAATGTCTTGTCAACCCCACCCTGGAGCTTTGGCGCTGCAGACTTCAACATCAGAGGAGAGAAGTGACCTGGCGTTCGAGAGCGCAGATCCCTCGCAGTCAAAGAGGCTGAATTTAACTGTCGTCTCTAAAGGAAGTTCTGCGTGGCCTGAAAACGACTGCACTGGTGAAACATTCACATTTGTTCAACGTCTCCTCTCTTTTCACAGCAAACTCCATTTTGAAAGTGTTAAAATAAAAAAAAATCTCCAGTCTATTTTTATCTCCTGCTTCCTCGGCTGAAAGAGAGGAAATTCGTATTTTCCTCGTAATCAATCTACATTACTTTGACTTTTTGTTGCTCACACTGTAAACTCTCTGTCCCTCAGTCTCAGTTTTCACACTTCCCTTTTGAAGCTCAACTTTCAATTTCACACCACTCCTCTCATCTTCTGCCTCCTGTTGAGTCTCCGTCTCTCTCTCTCTCTCTCTCTTTTCTCTTCATTTGTCCTCATTTCACTCATTGCACAGGTCTCTGTCGTTTCTCCGCTTTGGTTTCTTTTTTCTATTTTTTTTTTTTCCAAAAAAACACACATGAGAGCTGTCCCCTCTCAGTTACCCAATCATGAGGGCAGAGAGAAGGAAAGTGAGAAAGACAGAGAGAAAGAGAGGAGGGGGAGGAGTGAGTGTGAGTCGAGAGGGAATTTAAGCAAAGCGCTCCATCACTTTAGGCTGACAAGGCTTGGAAACGTGCATCTTTTTAAAAGGGGTGCATCGCAGGTGTTCACCAGTGCATACATGACACGCACTGAGACGTGCACACAGAAACATGTGCAGGCACTGACACTATGCAAGAGAAAAAAATGTTGGGCGTCTGTGTCAATTTAGCAGGTTTAATCTCTTCCATATGGGCATGGGGGCTAATACATCTGCTAAGGCTATTAGCCGCTATGAGCCCTGTGGACACAGGACTAGACTGGACCTATTATCAGTTTGGCAGCGACGGACAATATCACCATGTCGCCAATAACATAACAACAACGGCAACAAAGCGCAGCTATCACTGTCACAGATACTACAGATGTTCTGTTGACCTCCATAGAGCTCTGCACATGTCTGCCTCGCTGAAACAGGGTCAATTTGACAGACAGAAGAGGAAGAAGAAGAAGAGGAAAAAACAGCCCAAGGTGCTGATTGCTACGGTAACAGTCGACCCAGTTTGCAACCGAAAATTACACCCAGGTGCACAATCACACGTATGCATAAATACAAGTGAATATACATGAGAGCGCTGGGCACCAGTTCCTCAACAACAACACACACAAACACAAAGTTCACACCTGCTACTCCGTGTTGGACTCACCTGAGTTCGATGGCCTCCCCCATCTCGCCACAAGAACTCATCTCACACGGGACGCGACAGCAGACGAGAGGAGAGACGGAGGAGATGACAGGCTGAGAGGAAGAACTCCCTCAGACTGACAGCCACGGCAATAACAACAGTACGAGAAAAAGATGAGAGGAGGAGGAGGAGGAGGAGAGGAGAGAGGAGCGAGAGAGCATGTGATGATATTGCGTTTCAGAGCGAGGGACGGAGAGGAGAGGGAATCCAGAGCGAGAGAGAGAGAGAGAGAGAGAGAGAGAGAGAGAGAGAGAGAGAGAGAGACCACACCTCTTCTTAAGGGATTAACTTGGAAAAAGGAGCCCTGACACACACACACACACACACACACACACACACATGTGCACACACGGTGATGCACCCAAACACAATCAAACTACCCACAACCCAGCGTGCGTGAGCGTCTGGTACACAGATACACACACAAACAAAATACTGTACACGTACGAACACACACACACACACACACACACACACACACACACAAACGCCTCGCACCCCCCC
>OMNW01005919.1:76501-92000 GCA_900303245.1 Selene dorsalis | reverse complement strand
TTGAATTGTTTGAAGATGGACAGCCAGTTGTCTTTTACGATGAATGCCAACATCGTTGTGGTGCCTCGAAAGGTTGTGACAGGCTGGGAGGGTCAAGGAGCTCCCAGCCTCAAGAAGATGACACTTGTGCATTTGTTCTGCTGCTGATCAGGAAAAAGTAGAGAGGTGGAGCTGGTCAATTAGAGAGTTGATATAACTGCGCAGTCAGCATTAACATTTTTTTTTCTTTTGCTTTTATGATCTGAGAATGTCTTTTTTACTTGTTGTCGGAGCTGAAACAATTCTCTGATTAGTCAAATTGCCAGAAAATTGATCAGCAGCATGTTACATAGTTATTTGTTTGTCAAACAGAGTATTTCTAGAAAATGGACTTGTGGATGTCACTTTAGACTTTTATTTATATTTGGTGTTTTTCAGAGTTTTGACATTAACCAAACGATTACTAAAAAAGTAAATCACATTATTAATCAGTAGTGTAAACAGTCATTCATTGCAGGCTTGACCGGAGCAGTT
Organism: Selene dorsalis; assembly: GCA_900303245.1. Lineage (NCBI taxonomy): Eukaryota > Metazoa > Chordata > Actinopteri > Carangiformes > Carangidae > Selene > Selene dorsalis. The sequence goes on along the minus strand of OMNW01005919.1, from coordinate 91,487 downwards.
GTAATTGTCTAGCACTCATTAAGAAGACAGTTTGGTGTCGAGCTGTAAAACCAGCATCTGTGCGCACACACACTCACAGTGTGTGTGTGTCTGTGTCTGTGTGTGTGTTTATAAATATTGCCACAAGGACATGGTCTGGAAAATTTCAGCCTATGACTCTCTGAGCTGTGATTGGATTTGCTTTTGAATGATTGATACGATGTCAAATCTTTAATTTAGCCTCCTATCTACGTATTTATGTTCTCTTAATGCTGCATTGACTTCCTCTTTTATTTGAATGTACTTCCAGAGTATGACACATAGTCTATACATGTTTATTATCAGTTTGGAGTGCTCATTTACTACAGATCTGTTAACATGTTAGTGTGTTTTTCATCCTCTCATAGTGTAAAAAATGGATTCTGTGATAAGAAGCTGATGTGATTATTAAATTACAACTTAAAAACAAATTTATTTTGCAATACAAAGAAATTCTTTACAGAAATAGTGTCAAAAATGAAGACCAGCTGTAAAATCCCTTAGTGACTGAGTGGTTCAGAGCTAGTTGTAACTTTCACAGTTGGTCATGAAATACCTCAGCTGCTGATGAATGTTTCTTCAGAGAATTTCCTTTACACTTATCTGTGCAGACTGAGCTAGGTGTTTAATTTCTCATCCAGTGTTTGCCCAGTGGGTTTGAGGGTCAGTAGCCACACAAGTACAAGGGATGTGGGAAGATGGAGTGAAATTCGGCCAGAATCATCTTTGAAGGGTTGCATTGATTTTCATTCTTCCAACAGTTTGACTATAAACGGAGACGTTTCTGCTCGTTCCTGCCACTGCAGAAATGAAGTTGTGAGCCGTCTTGGAACGATTTCATACTCAATCTCTCTCTATGTTGCTGGACTTCCTCAGTTTCACTCATTCTGTCCATTTTCTTTCACCAATACTTCAACTACCAGTTGCTTTTTCTGTTTCCTCTGTGATCCGATCTTTTTAAAGGTCGCCCAAATGAGTAAAACATGTGGGAGGTTGCCCATAAATCTTAAGCAGCATGGTCAATTTGCCACCTGTTTCTATAGGCTGGTGAGGTTCACAGAGAATAGATGAACCCTAGCTCTGTTCCTCCAGTGGCAACCCAGTGGAAATACAAAGAATTCAGTGCAGTTATGACACATATACCTGGTATGATGGATGCATTTTGGACAAAAAAAAAAGAAGTTGTATTGGTCTTGGCTCATTTCCTTGAAAAGCCTTTCGGTTTCCCTATGTCTCATGTTTGTAACACAAAACCATTAAGTGACCTTGAAAACTTGATGTGTCTGTGCCATAACTGCAACCAGACAAGGAGAAACACTGATCCACAGCGGCTCAAGACAAATGAATGAAAACCTTTCAGATCATGTGAGAATGAGAGATGTGAGACTGATATGCGCTCTATTTTAACCATGATGTTGTATCCTCTTAAGACCAACATATCTTCTAAAGACCAACAACAAGTTCACTTTACACCCTTAAAGCCATCCTTTGGTCTTCTGGACATGCATGTATAAGCAGCAGGACTCTCTGAGGGGCTGTTTTCGAAGTACAGTGTGTGGTGTTTTCATTCACAGCAATCTTCAAATACCTGAAAATGTCAGTGTGTCTCAGGAGGAGCATTCAGAGGAGGTACTAGTTTTGTCCTTATCAACAGCCGTTTCTTCTCTGCTGCTCCACTTCAGTTGCATAAGTGTGAAGATTAAGTTCTTTAGTCAAGTTTCTTAGAGACAGGCTATTTCCAACTGCAACACTCTCTAATATTAATTAAGGGAGAGCCACAACGGGATCAAATTAATGCTCTGCAAGTGTTACATTTGTATGTTACTAATGAGAGTCAGTAGAATGTAATTGTAATCTAACATAGCTTTAGACACTCTATGGCTTTTAGAGGAGGTCGGGCCTTTGTAGGGTCCTCAAACCGTATGAAAGCCCCATATGAAAAACATGTCCAGTTTTTAAGGGTATCCAAAAAGTGTTATGTGGCAGTGACTTATTTAATGCTGTTTGCAAGATATCTGTGTGCAGCTGAGTTTGGTGGAATAAAGTCAGAGTCTGGTGTCCAAAACTACAGTACAAAACAGCAGCAGTTGGTCCTCAACAGGACCAAGCTCCCCCAGCCTTCTGTGCACAGCTTCCTGTCAGGATGTGGATACAGTTCCCCAACACAGAATTTGATCCTGAGGCAGATGTGCTGCTCTAGCGGTCAGGCATGGGACCATAGACTCTGTGTGTGAGTGTGTGTTTTTGTGTAGTAGTTGTTCAGATGCGTACACATGAGTATATCTGTCTTGTGAGATTTGGAAGTTTAGGATTACTTTTTGTGAGTTCTGAGGGAGCACTAAAGAGTCTACTAGGGTGTAAATGTGCTCCAGTTGTAAAAAATATGCAGCTTCAACATGTCATGCTGGGAAACAAAGATTACCAACAGTGATATTAAAAACAAATATTCAACACTGATGGAAATACACTGATTCAATTCTTTTCTCAGAGTTTACAAGACTGATAATTGCAGTAAATATGAAGCTACAGCCTAGTTTACAAAGATTAAGCTTAATTAGTTATCATCCCCCAGTATGCAAGAAAATGAACAAGCAAATATTGCCAAACATAACACTTGTTCTTTTATATTTTAATCCTTGGGTCAATTACATGTTATTCTTTAAATGAACATATCTGGTCTCAGATGGACCTTGAATAACCTTGAGTAAAAACAGAAGCTTGCACTGATTTGGCAGAGGTAATATTGTGGAGATCAGTGACACTTTGTGGTGGCACTATGGCTGTAGTCTCTCAATATGTCAGTAATGGAGCTCAGCATTACTCAGTGGCTTGCAGCTTTTTCCAATAAGTCCAGACCACATGGATAGATGGGCGAGTGGGGAGATGCATTGCCGGGACATTGAGGGTAGATGCTGTTCAAAACAAATACTGTGACGTTCAAAGGAACAGGGGTGAGTACGAGAGGATGGGGCTGAGGTTGAGTTTTTTTGTCTGAATGAGAGAGAAACACATGCACGCACTCACTCTGTGGTCAGTACAAAGCCTTGGTTTCATAGCGTGCCAGCTTCTACACCTGTTCTGTGTCTATCAGTCTGTGTGTGTGTGTCTACCTCTTTGTCTGCAAAACCTTTAAACATATATGAAATTGCTCTGCGTGTGTAATATTCACAAGTGTGTTGCATTTTATCGAGTCTGATGTGCACGTAATGTTTACATGGCAGAAACACTTTTACAAAGAGCTGAATCCCAAGTTCGTTCAAGTTAGTCAGTGTCACTAATAAATCTCTTTACACCTGCACCATGTGAGTGTGTGTGTGTGTCTGTCTGTCTCTTCTTAGTGTTTATTGATATATAGAGATGGTCAGGTTGTCTCTGCCTGTCTGTGACTGTGTCTGTCTGTGTTGGAGTATTTTGTTGTGGATATAGCAGCTCTCTGCTGTATTCACATCCACTTGCAATTTTTTTTTTTTTTCAGTTTCGCTAGTGTGAGAGTCCAACTAAGGTGGAATAAGTGGAGAACAATGTGGAGGTATGGCAGACCGGTCTCCTCTCCATAAATTTGTTGAGGCATTACTGCTCGCGGGCGGTGGGAGCCTTCAGAGCAACTTGCCCTCCACAAAGGCAGCCTGGTCATAGCCGGTAAACACAGAACAGGTTGCTGGAAGCTGCACGGTGGAAACAGATGACCTGATGTGGGTGTAGCAGCGGAGGTTGCGAGACGGTGGAGAGAGAGAGAGAGGAATGTGTTCCTCAGACGCGCTCTTGTGTGTGCGCTTGTACAATATGTGCACATGTGCAGAGGGGCTCGTGTGGCAGAGGCCTTTGAAGCCTATAGGGGGTTAAGAGGGACGAGGGGTGGGGCGGTAGGGTGGAGGAGGATGTATGGCCCCTTTGCAGGTTGGTTGTGACCCCCTCGGGGTCAGAGTGCACTCTGGAGACACTGGGGAAGATGTCTCCTTTGAGGGGGTGATTTATCACGGCCACCTGGAGTAACTTATCTCCCTTTTTTCTCATGTCCTCCTCCTCTGGCCGTGATGAAGAGTCTGTGTGAAGGTCTCACCTCACAGATTAAATAGCTGGAGTTCTGTGAAGTGGGTTCTAGTGAAACAAAGGTGTTAATTGGGACACATTTAAACCACGCCCCACCCCCCGTTTCATAGAAATGAAATTCCCCTGTCAATATTGTTCTATCTTATTACTAGTAACAGCTGTAATTCTACCTGACATTGATTTACAGTTATATCCTGATGAAAAAATAAAACCCATTTCTATAACAATATTTTTATTGATTGCCTGCTGTGTGTATCTTGTGAAATCCAACTTTAGCTGCATATAAGGTGGACATCACACACCAAGAGAGAATCCAGAGTAGATGTGAGCAATATGAATAAAAAATAAAATGTTAGAGAAAAGACACCAGTGTTTCTCAGGACACAATTTCAGCTCAACGTTTCTGCAGTATAGTGATTCAGAACAGATAATGGGCTACGAATGGAAGGAATTTTCAGTTTGAAAAATGTTAAGGTCACAAATGTGTATGCTCAGAAAACCCCAACGACTGACTCGTCCTGGAGTGTATAGGCCTATATACCTTGATTTAAGACTAAGAAGCTGTTCATCTCCCTCATCAGTGCTCCTGAGCTCATATGAAATCTGTTATTCCCGGTAATAACAGTATTTCAGCCTATTCACTGTGATAACACAGTTAAGCCTAAAACTAATACACTGTCAACCTCAGATCCTCAGAGATAAAAAAAAAAAAAGAGAGAGATGACAAATGGTTTTCAAATCTCCTACTAATGCAGGTACATTTGGAAAAGCTGAAGCCAGAGATGCAGCACCTCTGATACTGATGAGCTTTGACTGCAATTTCCTACATGTAACTTCTAAGTGTGTGTGCAGACTTGTTTGTGTGTCTTTGTAATTTTGCCTCAGTAGTTAATACACTGATTCTCAGTGTGTGTGTATGTGTATGTGTGTGTGTGTCTAGGTTGAGGAGCAGCCTGTGGAATGTGTGGGGGATGCAGATCAGATTTCGGGGTGACCTTGAGTGTGCCCCGTAGCTGACACAGCAAGCCTGTTTGGTGTGTGTGTGTGTGTGTGTGTGTGTGTGTGTGTGAGTCTGTAAGACAAAGAGAAGGAGAAAATAAAGCGTGGGAAATGATTTAATGTGCATGTGTTATATAGACAATAGACTAGTCTTAGAACCTAATTAATTTTTACTACATCATCATTGTGTTGGAGGGAGAGCAGCTCTCTGTGAGTAGAACTTGTAGTAAGTGTAACAAAGATGGCCTCTCCCTCAAGACTCCTGCTGACTTTACATCCTATACCCTCTTTAATAGTCTGTTGAACACACAGTGACTCTGTAGTGAACCCATTCTTATATTACTAAGCATGAGAAACTCTCTCCTTCACTTACAATCCCTTCTTTGACAACAGCACAGTGTTATCTCACTTTAAACTCAAGAAGAAAACAACAAACTTTACATTCAAAACACAATTCATTCAACAGTTAGACAGTTAGACTGACAAGATCAAAGCATTTTGTGCTAAGTTCCTTCTGCAGTTTTGGTGTGTTTGGTGTGAGGGCAACATATTAATGTTGTATGTCCTCTTTACTGCATTTTCTGCTTGTCATTTTATCGTTACAAGAAGACAAAGATAATACAGAGAGGAAAAACTGATTCCTGCTGTCATTTTTAAGGTAGTGAATTTGTCGCATTTTACTTTGTCAGGCTTGTTTTTGATTTGTTTACACCCAAGGCAAGATTCTTCGTCTCTGACATCAGCTTTTGTGTTCCTCTCCTCTCTGAGGTGTCTTCCAACTGTCGTCTTTACTCACTTATCGCCCTTGTAAAAAATTTAAATAAAACAGCTGATATGGACAGAGTGTATCTGAAAGACTGACAAATTCATGAAACATTCCCCTCTTAGGCACACTTGCAGAGCAGATGTGATGGACAAACCAAGGCCACTGTGAGGGAGGATCAGGACACTTCCATAAACTTCCCCTCTGTCAGAAAGAGAAACACAGTAGCACAGTTGGAAGTACACAGAGAACTTAAAGAACAGTCAGTGTGTTTATAATCTTATCACACCCCAGTTCAGCCTTTCCATTAGGCCCCCTTTCTCTACATGTTGTTAGAGTCAAAGAATTCACCACAAGTGTTTGTCCAGACATTTGACAGTGCATATCAGTAACCATTCATTTGGCATTAAATCATTTTAAACAATATTCCATTGTTCAGTTGTGGTGCATTAAAAGTTCGTGTTTCTTTGGATAAATTACCTCACATATTAATCTTTTCAAATTCCACCTGATGATGATAGACTTGATCAAAGGTGCCTCTGAATTTTACAATCACATGAAATCCAATTTGTGAATGAGAGTGAAGGATAAGCAGGTCCAAAACAATAATATTTATCCTCCTCCTGGTTTATGTATATACACCTGTATCGTATCACTGCACTTGCCCTGGCTCATATATGTATGTTTTAGCACAGGACTTTTGCCTGCTGGTACTAAGGACTCACATACAGTATGTCCAGATAACAGTGAATTGTACATTTTTAAGTAGAGTTTTGGATCTATAGATCTAAAGAAAGCCTAGAAAGAATTATTATTTGTTTCTAGTAAGTAGATTCTTTTGAATATCGCTGCAATATACTGCTCACACACACCTCAAAATACTGCGCACACTATGCACACCCACCCTAAATACAGAGAGACTTGCAAGAAGGTGCACAAACATGCACACACGCATGCTCACACACACACACACAGCACAAAGACTTCTTTCTGGTGAGTAGTGTTATTCTGGTTCCAGACTCCACGCAGGTACATTGAGTCCAGTCCAGGACAGCAGGGCTGCTTTCAGCAACATATATTCACACTTTCTGTGGATTGCATTGCCATGGTAACACTGCCAAGGTAGGCAGAACTGGTGCATATTTGTATATGTATGGTCAAGAATACCCATTTGAAATGAGTGGAAATGTTGTCTGGATCTTTCTACTTATTCCATTTTAAATTTTCCCAGGGCAAGTGTACATAGATTTTACTGGAACTGGAGTTTACAGATGTCTTGTTCTGACCTTCTGATGTTAAGCCCATACTCTCCTTTTTTTTCTCCCTCTTTCTCTCCACAGCCAACATGTTGGACACCATGCTGAAGAACGGATGGAAGGGGGGATCTGGGCGAAGGGCGGAGGAGGGCAGCAGTACAGTCTCATCTCAGAACATGCTCTGGTGCCACTGCAACCACCACTGCCCTGACAAAGCAGCCAACAACACTTGCATGTATGGTGAAGCACATGAAAACAGCACTATGAAAAGTACTCTCTGCATCGAAGCTATTTAAAGACTACACAAATACCTCATTACCACCCTTTTATGAAAGATACAGTTTATTAGCACTTGCATTAGCTGAGCCATTTGCATTGGAGCGATTTATATTCAAAGTGCATACAATTCCATTATAAAATGTGAAAAATATTTATCTAAATGCTCACGACAGTCTCTCACTCAGCATAAGATGATATCAAATCCCTAATTCAGATATGGGCAACTAATGTGAAAGGACGATGGGCAAAAGACAATAGATACCAAAGTTTGTGTAGTTTAAAAAAGAAATCTTGGGGCTTTATCAGATATAATAACTCTCAATAAAAGAGGACTTTCAGATTTATGCCTGGTTGGTCACTAACCAGGCAAGAGTCAGGGTGGTACAGGTATACTCTGTCACAACAGGAATGTCTGGATGCATTATGAATCAATTTCTAACTAAATTTAATCTAATCCAATCTGAAGTGTCTTTGGGAAGATGTTTTAGTTATAGCACTTGAGTATTTATAGTTTTAGAGCTTATCTTGCATTCGAAAAATAGATTTGATAAGCATTGAGTCTCAGTAAGCAGATTCAGAAAAGTAAATTAAATGCTCCACTCATAAATCTGATGCATGTGTTTTGGCAGGACTAATGGTTACTGTTTCACCATGGTGGAGGAGGAGGAGGGCGGAGTGGTTATGCTCACGTCAGGTTGTTTGGCACTGGGTGGTTCAGAGTTCCAGTGCAGAGTAAGTCAGCTGTGTGCGTGTGTTTGTGTGTGCGTTTCTTACTGTGTTTATATTTCTTTCTGGATGAAACCTGTCGGTGTATATGTATCCTTCTTCATGAGCCATTGTTAAGTCTTTATGAGCTTTCCTCCACTCACTACAGCTCTTTATGAGATCTGTTTAAATTGCACTTGTCCAGCCTGCTATCTTTAACACACAGTGGAAAAAACCTTTGGTATATTGTAAAATGGTTTCATTAGGAATAAGTATGGCTGTAAATATTTGTTACTCTTGTGTCCTCATTAGTGTCTTTGTGTGTGTGTATGTGTGTGTTTTAGGACACGGGGATTCCACGGAACAGGAGAACTATCGAGTGTTGCACAGATCAGGACTATTGCAACAGAGACTTACATCCCACTCTTTCTCCGCTCGTGACATCAGGTGAGACGACACGCAGACGTTAGTTCACACAGGTTTTTACACACTGAAATCCTGCTCCACTTTAAAGCGTCAGTGGCTTTTAGAACGGGCTCATTCAGGCCATGCTGGGTGATGATGGAGAGTGACAGTTTAAACTGTTACAAACCACAGTGTGGTGCTGTAGTGAAGTGGCACATGCTGCTCCGCTGGGGGAGAGAGAGAGAGTGGGGGAGCGAGAGGGAGAGACGGAGAGAGGGGCAGGTGAAACAGAGCCTGCAGCCTTGGCTTGTTCTCTCACCCTCTAATGAAAAGGACAGCCTCTCCCCAGGGCCTGCTTGAGTTTCTTGCCTCGGTACGGATGTGAGATATCTGTCCATCTGTCACTTTGCAACACACCAACAGGCACACACACACACGCACACACACCCACACACACAAAAATTCTCTCACTCTCTCTCACATGTACTCCCTGTCTCTGTCGCAGCCTCGCATCCTTTGTTATGCCCTTCAAATAAACAGCAATCAACTGTCACGTAAGTTGGATAGAAATAAAGGGGATGTATTGTCATATGGTTTTTGTTATCACTTGCGTTCATAAAGAGGATAACACTGAGCTCACCAAAATCATCACTCACACTCACTCAAGACAAAGTCTAAGAGAGCAAGAAGCAAGTGGTCAGATAATCAGACAGGTTCTAAACCAGGCAACAGTTTAGCCAAATTATGAAACCCACTTAATTTAAGGGTAAATTTATGGTGAGTGGTTTATAAGTAATAATATAGTAATAAACCATGCACAACAAAAAGTTACGTTCTTCTTTACTCTTTCCCCCTTAAACGCCTACTAGGAACAACCCATATATTGGTTGGCCTAGTATGAGTGTGGTCACCCCCACTTATCACACCCTTTTGTTACATTTGAAAAACCAGGACCTGTTGTTATGGTCGTCAAATGACGTCTTCATTGATTTACCAGAGGTTTCAAAACTCGTCAAATGTTGTCTTTACGTCAATCTAAATTTAGAGTTATCCTTTAACTCAATGATCCTGCAGGGAGTTTATAAGACACTTTGCTGTTCATGCAGATTTTCTTTGTCCACTGATCCTTCTTACTGTGGGGCTCTGGTCTGCTCATACCATGAAGTATCGCCCCCCCCTCTCCCCACCTCTCTGTTCATGACTCTTTTGTTTTGCGTGAGACTGATTGACAGGAGCACGACAGAAAGGCTAGAGCCCCAGAGCAGCTTTAGACCTCAGGGGTTTCTGTAGCGACGTCAGTGTGACATCTGATATGTGGGATTCAGGAAGGGGATGCGATCGATCACACGATGGGAGAGAGAGAGAGAGGGACGGGCGGGTGCAGGGCAGGGTTAGAGGGAGGAAGGGGGAAAAGGAGCTCGTCCCTGCCGATGAAAATTAGAAAGATGCTGGAGACGATAACAGTGAACAAATGAGTGTCACCATCTATTCATCAGTTTCTAATTTCACCATGTTGCTCAGACCAGGATCCTGCAAGTTAAAGATAAACTAATCAAAATGACATGTAACTCATATTTTATAATCTTCCCATTGTTTTTTTGTTTTCTCAGATTATGTGGATAGCAGTATCCAGTACATGGCTCTCTGCATCTCAATCACGGTCTGCAGCATCATCCTGGGTCTCGTCTTTGTCTTTTGCTACTTCAGGTGAGAAACTTGAAGATGATACGTACCTATCACTGAAGTCACACTTCATGACGCACACTGAACATTTCATCGCTTTTCTGTGCCAGATATAAGCGGCATGAGTCACGGCCACGCTACAGAATTGATCTTGAGCAGAATGAGACCTACATTCCCCCCGGGGAGTCTCTGAAGGACATGATAGAGCACTCCAGGAGCGTCGGGTCTGGCTCTGGGTCTGGACTCCCTCTACTGGTGAGAAAAGAGCAGTACACATCTTCATCACTGATTTGCCTTATTGGAATTAGTTTCAGCCTATAAATAAAATTCTGATGAAAAAATAATGGAATTGATTTTGATTGCAAAAAACTACATTACATTACAACTATTTTGACAAATGTAACTGGAGAAACAGACTTTTGTTTGTTTTAAGGGGAAATGACATAATTAAGCAGCTTTGTTTTTCATATTATTTGTTCCCAGGTGCAGCGTACTATCGCCAAACAGATTCAGATGGTGAAGCAGATCGGGAAAGGACGATATGGAGAGGTGTGGATGGGCAAATGGAGAGAAGAACGAGTGGCTGTCAAAGTTTTCTTCACCACAGAGGAAGACAGCTGGTTCAGAGAGACTGAAATTTATCAGACTTTCCTCATGAGACATGACAACATACTCGGTAAGGGGAAGTTAATAGAATAAGGACTTGTGTTCCCAAAAGTGACAAAAACCACATGGGTTGTTAGTGTGTATTTCTCAGTCCTGTAACCCCACTTTCCAACCCCCAGGATTCATAGCAGCCGACATTAAAGGAACCGGCTCGTGGACTCAGCTCTACTTGATCACAGACTACCATGAGAATGGATCCTTATACGACTACCTCAAGTCCAACACCTTAGACGTCAAGTCTCTGCTGAAACTGGCCTATTCCTCCATATCCGGCCTCTGTCACCTGCACACTCAGATCTACGGCACACAAGGCAAACCAGCCATCGCACACAGAGACCTGAAGAGTAAAAACATCCTGGTCAAAAAGAACGGATCCTGCTGTATAGCAGATTTAGGTCTGGCTGTCAAGTTTAACAGGTACAACACTGAAATTTTGGATTTTCTTTTGTCTCTGTATTTCCCAAAGCACAGAGAAATAGGCCTAAGCCTTTTCTATTCTCCCCTTTGTTCCCTCAGCGACACCAATGAGGTGGATATCCCTCTCAATCTACGTGTCGGTACGAAGCGCTACATGCCACCTGAAGTGCTGGATGAGACTTTGAACAGGACCTACTTCCAGTCTTTTATTATGGCTGACATGTACAGTTTTGGCCTTATCATGTGGGAGATGGCACGACGTTGTATCTCTGGAGGTCAGGGGACAAACTCTTTTAAAAGTTTACTTTCTGTGTTATCGTAGTGATCCTACTAATTCAAAGTTTTCCCTACAGGCATCGTGGAGGAATATCAGCTGCCTTATCACGACCTCGTGCCCACTGATCCCTCCTATGAGGACATGAGAGAGGTCGTCTGCATTAAGAAACAAAGACCTTCATTTGCTAATCGTTGGAGCAGTGATGAGGTATTCTATATGGTTTTCCATATCACTCTCTAACAGTGCAAAATTTCAAAAACTAAAACGTTTCATTAACAGTTAATGAACAAGGTATTAAAGTTTTAGTATGCAGTACGTGAGTGTGTCGTTAATAATATTTTACTCATTTCAAAACCCTTACAAAGAATTGTACATATATTTCTTTTATTTTAAACACTACTGTTCAGAGTTTATGATATTTTTATGTTCTAACTTCTAATGTAAATGTATGTGTATGTGTCTTCAGTGTCTACGACAGATGGGGAAACTGATGTCAGAGTGCTGGTCTCACGGCCCAGCCTGTCGCCTCACAGCTCTGAGGGTGAAGAAGAGCCTGGCGAAGATGTTAGAATCCCAAGACATCAAAATGTGACAGAGCATCAAGAGAGAGAATCTCTCATCACCCAGAGACTTGTCACTGCCGATGGCACAGCACCACTTAGACTGGCCAATAGAAGAAAGGGAAAAAAAAGAGTCTGTGAATGATGGGACAATGGAAAACTGACAGGGATGAGGATGAGTGATGAACGTAATGGTGGATGGGGAGCCAGAAAAGTGAGGGGCGGAAGATTTATTATGTCTGACCTCCAATTGTCTGAGTCACCTCCACCTCAGACAAAGTGTTCAGGTTGTGCTTTCCGTGAAAGCTCAGTGGTTGTCGGGTCCACAATGTCCAGGTGGGCAGGGAGACAGGGACCGTCACAGGAGAGGAGGACTGAAACTCCTCTGATTGGTTCAGTACAGAGGAAGTTCCTGCTCTGTCCTTTGAAAGCCATATAGCAGTATTACATGTGCAGTCTTTTGTACCGTCACAGCTGCCTTCATGTTTTTTTTTTTTTGTTTTGTTTTAGTTTGACTCAGTCACTGCATGCTGTAATATAATAGCAGACTGTAAAGTGTCTCTTAGTTCACTATCAGTTCCATATAGTGACTGTCATCCATCCAAAGAAATGTTTAAATCATGCCCAGTGACCTCAATGATGTAATTATTGTTATTATTATTAGAATTATTATTATTACTATTGTTATTACTATTAATATTATTACAGAGCAAAGCAGAGAAAGACTAAATTAATGGAAAAAACAAACATACTTTTCTATATAGTATTTCAAAATACATTTTATTTCAATAAGACAACCTCTGGGTTTTAGATCATTGATGGCTTTGTCCTTCAATCCTCCAGAGTTGAGACATATTAGGCCTTGTCCTCCTTCATTGTCTCTACTTTCCACTCACAATTTATCTGTAAATACTCTTGATAATTATTGCCTTTCTGGATGTTAAAAAATGTGTGTTTTGTTTTTGAGGATTTCTATGTACAGAATACATCCCGTCCACTCTACCACTATGGCATGTGCCTTATTTAATCTGTACATATGTGATTATGAGAGTGTAAGAGTGGATCTGGATAACATTCCCTAATAAAACAACTGTGTTTTCATCTGTGTCTGTAAGGTTTGTGTTGTTTCACAGTCATACCATTCAGACAAAAGGCTCCTTGTGCACCCTTTCCAATGTTGCATATAAATATAATTTATTATTAGTCTTAAAAATTCTTTCTTACACTTTGTACAATAACTTGACAGATGAAATGCAAGCAGTTGCGCGGAACATCATGAGTGCCAGAAACAGACAGGCTACATTCTCACTATACACAATAATAATCATGAAGCTGGAGAACAACTAGGGAAATGCAAAGGCTAGCCCACTGAGAATGTAAAGATTGTTTTATAAGGATGCAGAGTTTGCATAGACGGCTTTACGAAAACTGGGACTAGGAACTGCCATTTTAAAACAAAGAAAATAAAGAAAATGTAACAACAACAAAAAAATATCCAACCAAGAACACTTGAACAGTCACAAGTGCTGCTGCATCAAAGGAATGTTGCATTTACAACTATCACTAAATTTTTATGCACAGATCAGTGTCATCATCATACCAATGGCTTCTGTCATTAATGTACAACCATAGAAGTCTGAGTTAAAATCTCCCATTCTCCTTTCAAAAAATTACACATGAACTTGGTCCTGAACGCAGGAAATGACACTTTCTGAAATGAATTTTGACATTTAGATGATCACCTCATGTATTAAATTTAACCTCACACACTGTCAATTATTTGGTAAAAAGCAGTTTTATTCAGTTGCATTGGTCCTACAAAAATATACTTATTTGACTCCCCTCTCGACGGGATCTATCACTCGTCTCTGCCTGGTCTCGATCACGTAGATGATGTCTTGAAACAACACACAAGTCATCAGCATCAGTCATGAATTTCAGTTTGGGAACGTAACATTGATCACCTTTTATCTAGGGGCAATAGACTGGTGGAATTAGTCAAATGACTTCATTAAAAATAAAGAAAACATGCAAAAACCAAACAAAGTAACACAAAATTAACCAATTCAACTTAGGAAAAATATTTTTAAGACTTGCAACTAAAGAAGCGCACATATTTGAAAATCAATAATCATACATAACATGAGTTAAAAAGTGTCCATTTTAGTTTACGACAGCAACACTAAATCTGTAAAATGGTTACATCACTGATTTCCTTCTGTACATATAAGTGTGGCTGACAGGATGAGTCATAACTGCAAGAGTCCACCAGGGGGTGCTATGATACAGTCAACCATAATGAAAGAAGAAACAAAAAAAAAACAAACAACAACAAAAAAAATAAACGTGAGGACACTACACAGTATTCCCTAACAGGCAGCATAAAATACAAAAAAAAAAAAAAGATATGTATAAATAGGCATATTATTAAATACAATGTTATCACAGAACACATACTCATCCATGGAGTTGCTATGGAGACTGATTTCTGGAGAGTGAGAGATGCCTTCTCTGATCCGAGCCGTGCTCCTCGGATCCTTTGACCTCTGATTGGGTGTCACTATTTAGAGTGTTGGCAAAGGGCGACGGTATCATCCGCGCAGTCCGCACAGTCCATCCAAACATCCGGACAGCTGATTCCAAGGAAACCAGAGCCAAAAATATCAAGTCGTTGTACCAGAGAGGGGAACCGCCAGAGAGAGATGACTGACAGAGAGTCTTGTTTACCCTCCCAAGTTTTTAAACCCTTTGTTGCCAATGTTTAACTGGGTCATGGCTGAGTAGACCTAGCTGTCTCTATCTTCTTACTTCTTTGAGTGTACACACACACACACACACACACACGCAAGGGAGTGTGTGCGCGTGTGCGTGTTTATCACTGTGACGCCAAATGACTCTCCCTCCCTCC
>OMNW01005919.1:52362-76481 GCA_900303245.1 Selene dorsalis | reverse complement strand
CACCCCTGCTACCCCATTCTCTCCCTCTTTTATTTTCTTTTTATGTCTTCTTCCTCCCTGGAATGTCACACTCCCTGGTGGGCAGATGTCAGTGCTCAGTCGCTGCAGGAACAAGGCTGTCATGGCGTCCCATCTCCTCTAGTACCTGGGCAAGGCGACTGAGATTGCCATCGGGGAAATGCTGGGCTTCCCACAAATCCAGGATCACTCCTGTGGGACTGGATTTGGTGGCAAAGTAGTTAAGATACCTGAATGAAAGATTGTGAGAAAACAGAGGAAGAAACAATTAGGTAGATGGTTAACAGAGAGAAATGGGTATGCTTGAACTTAGGACTTGCTGGAAGACAGGTATCCTTTCGTGGTCACCAAGGACATAAAGCACGGAAAACACTTGTTCATGAGCACTGACATACATCCCTATATGTGTCTGCGGTGTGAGGATCAGTGATTATTTTCTTATTTTTCAGATTTTCCCTGAATATTCCCCACATTTTTTTTATGCGGTCAAGGTTTAGATTTTCATGGTTCCTGCAGCAAAATGGTGCCGATTCTGCAGTTCTCTGCACGGCACGAAAAATAAAATCTGATTTATAAAAAGTTAAGAAAAGCGGTGATAAAATGCAAATGAGCTGCTGATTAAGCACGGGAGTCCCTTCAAAAAGGTTACCTCCGTGTTAACTGACTGGTTATGCTGCAAATGCTATTTTTTAAATCCTATTTTTCACACGGATGTTTTTTTAATCTGTTGACCCAGTTTACGGTATTCAAAATAAACGCTTATATTCCAATTTTTTTGTTAAACCGTCATTAATATTATTAGTATTTGAAAACATTAAAAGGGAAAATAACAACCTATATACTCGTGTTAGGTGTGAGTCATCAGTGTGGGCTGTGGATGAGCTCGGTTAAAATCTCTCCCCTGCGCTCCCCCTTATTTTCACGCCACACCCTGTCAGTGGTCTCGTCAATCTGCAGCTGCTGCCTGTGATAAGGCCGCCCCACTGAGCTGGGACCTTATAAATGGACACACACTGTACCTCCATCTCACACACACAAGACTTTCAAAGACACGTGGATGATGCTTTGTAAAGAGAAACATCATTCTCTCTTTGCCCCCCCCCCTCCACCCCTGCGTCTGACTCAATTTATCAAATTTCTACAGATGCTAATCAATAGGAGTCAGATTCACAAATAAAATAAAACAAGATTAGTTATCTACAGTTTGATTTCCCATGCAATCTTGTTGCCTCCTTCTAATGAAATAATAAAAATAGCAATTTCTCGAACAAAGTGAGGAGTTTTGCTAGTTTCAAAAACAAAGTTTCTCTTGGTTGCAGCTCTTTCATTTGCCCTTGTTCAAAGAAAAATAAATATATATACTAAAGCTGATGATAAGCCTGTTCCTGTGGCCAGGCTGTGACCACCGAGGGCCACAGTCTGAGTCACAGTCTCGCTCCTTTTCTCTCCTGGGTTCCTCCTGCTCCTCTACCCACCTGTCAAGGTTAAGTTTGTGGGCCAACATCCTCCAGTCATTGCCCCTGGTCTGCGGCGCGTCCAGGCTGCCACACAGCTTCTGTCGGATAGAGACAGGGATGCGGAAGGCGTTGGGCCCAACCAGTGTGGTGATGTTACTGGCTGGGTCCAGAAGAGACGTGTCAATACTCTGGGAATCCTACAGAGAGAGAGAGAGAGAGACAAGAGAGTGAGGTTGAAGGAGACACAAACTGTGCAGTGGCATTCTTTCAGGCTGCAGGCGGCATGAACATAATTTAACACCATCTCACAAAACGAAACATAATGTAGCTCAAATTGATTTGTAGCACAGAAAATTTCTGGTTCTGGGTTCTATAAAAGGTGAAAATCATTCATTTCATTGCCATCCATTTATTGATGCAAGCTGAGTGATTTTCAAATATATTGCATCTGCAGGATTAAGTGCTGGAGGTCTGGATACGGAAGCGAGAGCAAGACCCGGAGACAAATGAACCGAGGCCAGGCGGGGACACAGCTCTTCACTACGTGTACTGTAATTCATCTCATTACTGAGCACAAAGCCTGAGTACTCCTCCATCCCTCAAGCTCTATTCTCCTGGCCAGATGGCCTTTGTGAAGCAAGAACAGTGTGACTAGAGGGTGATTATTCTCCCCCTCTGCTCCTCTCTGCTCTGCATACTGTAGGTCTGTCATAGGCAAGACTATATGAAGGCCGCAGGGTCAAGACTCCCTGTCTCCCAGCCTGTCACTCTTTGTGAGCATTGCAAAAAAGAGGCAAGAGGACATGGGGGAGAGAATAAACTCAGCCACCTACTGTATCTCTTACAATAGGGATACAGTAGGTGTCACTCTGATCTTTAAAGATGTTGGCGATGCATTGCTTATATCTAAACAAGGTATTGCTAAAAATTAAAGAGAAAACTTAAGGGCCAGCCTACCTCTGACAGTGTAGTGTCCAGTTGAAAAATCTGCCCTTCCCCTTCCACTTGGCGAACACATATCTTACAGGACAGGTCCACTGTGCTGGCAAAGAAGCGCTCCAGGGTAAAGCAACAGTGGAGGTTCCTCTGTGAACCGTTCCACACTTGCTGAAAGGAAAGCTCCTGCAAATATGTAAAAGAGGCAAAGGGAGTTACTCAGCTGCATCATGTGAAACTGTTTTTTTTTTTTGTTTTTTTGAAAGAGCGCACAAGCAGCTGACCTGGTACTTGGCTAGTAGTTTGCTCTTCCACAGCGTGTTTGGGACATCATGGATGGAAAGTCTCAGGTTGTGGGTGCTGTCTTTAAAGTTAAGAGTCTTTGGTTCATCCAGCAACTTCCCACCCATCTGCTTCTCCATCTGCAGGACTTCCTGGATACACAAACACACACTTGCTCAGTACTGTATATAAAACCATATGTGCTGACCTCAAAAACAATCCTAACTTTTCTACTTTTTTACTGCTGCTGTTGTTGTATAACGTGTTGTTGCAGCGGTTTTCCTGCAGCTGTTCAAATGGAAATTTATACATGAAATGTTGTTCTTTTTTTTTTTACAGCACGTTCAACATTTCCCCTCAGGGCTTTATGAACCTGAATCTGGACCTGCTCTCTGAAAGCAGCTTCAATGTCCTTTGCAGCAGGATCACTATCACTTCTCATTACCCATTTCCAAACTTAATAACCGTGTTCAATACCCCTACTCAGTGTAATAATCCTTTCTTATCTGTCCTCCATGAAGGTAGAAGGTGGTATTAAACAGAATTGAGGTGAGAAGACAAGAGGAGTACAGAGATAAATTTGGCTTATTTTGTGTTGGCACAGCAGCTACATCTTTCTAGCAGGAGCAGAGACGCTATTCAAATGCTTGTATCCCCATTATTGTGGCAACACCAACACAATAACTTTTCATTCTGCCTCCCACACCTCATCTGCTGGCTATGCCTACCCACACATATTAACAATTCAGTAACAATACAAACATCATAAATTCTTACGAATACATTTACTGTAACTACTTTTCTGCTACGTTACCTCACGCACACACATGCAAAATGCTGCGGATTTACCTTGAGGGCGTCCTGCGTGTCATCCAGGCAGTAGACTCTGATGTGATACTCCATGGCGGGGCAGGTGACGGGGCCGAAGATGGCGAGTTTGAGGCGCTTGGTGGTGGCGGCGCTGAGAGATTGGCCAACGAGGCAGTAGGTGCCCAGGGTCTCTGTCAGGATGTGGCAGGCCTCGTCGTCCATTTGGATGTAGCACGGCGTGGTGAAGTTTTCTTCCCCTACCACCACTACATCCTACAGAGTGAGAGAGAGAGAGAGAGAGACGGAGAGAAGAAGTGTGGGAGATAATGAGCTGAAAGAGCCAGGAATAGTCAAAAGGTTTGTCATTATTTTGTGTGGTGGTGACTGCAGTTGGGTGAAAAAAATACCGCTATAAAGTGGACAAAGATAAAAACACAAGAGGACATGATTAATTAGCATATCTAATTAGTACACATCTGTCACTCTGGCTCTGTCCCACCTAAGTTTGTCTGTTCTCAACTCATTGTTGCTGTGTGTGTCTCCCAAGCTCATTATGAAACTTCTGTATCTCTACATCCAATTCAATTCTTTTTTATTCCTTGAAATGGGACTATTCAATCTAAAGCACTATAAAAAAATAATAAAATAAAATAAATTCTCTGTGTATTCACCATTCAATGGGATAATCAGACACAGGAAAATGAGTTCAATTTGCAGTTTTACATCGTCAGAGAGTCTCCTCCATTTTTGTGCATATGCAAGGCATTTACATAAAAGGCATAAAAACTAGTAATGTTTGTTTACTAATTTAACTGTTTTGAATATTTGAGTTTATTCTGTTCTGGTTTTGACACAATCCCATCCAGTGATTTTCTAGTAGCTAATCCTGAAACAGACATGTGGGGAGGAAGTGGTTCATCATGTTTAGATCTTCATATTGAGCTTAATTGAAAGTGAACTGAATTTAAAATTAATTTTAATGGGGAAATAGAATAAAGGGTCATGGCCTCCTCATATAGGCTGTGTCCTTTTAGAAACTGGACTTTTTATGTCTGTGTTACAATTGTCTGACACTACCGTTGTGTATGTGAGGTATTGGAAGATTGAGTATCAAGGCCGCTTGCAGTTGACCCCTATAAAGGCACTAATGCTAAGACATATTTTTCTTTCATTAAGACTGTCTGGTCTGAGGGGGCTTATGTGGTTCACTCTCTCTTTCTCTTTCTCTTCCTCTCTCTATCTTTGACACTCTCTCGATCTCTCTTGATCTTGCTTTCTCTTTCTCTCTTGCTCTGTGTCTTTCTCCCTCTAATCCAAACACTCCTGTGAGTAGCACACTGGCATTAATTCAGCCTATTATGAGAGACAGAAGAGGAATTACAGTATTTTATTGTGAGCTAGGCCGTTTAACAGCAGTATTATGGCTGATCATTAGACTCTTTAACTGCTCCTGGGGGATGGTACTGGGGCTCCTTATTGGGGGATAATTATACCACACAATGGAAAAGAGGGCTTTTACTTCATACATGTGTGAAGGCACAAACAATCAAACATCACACATGCTTACACAGCATAATTTATTCACAAATTTCTGACTGCATTCATCAGCTGAGATTTTTTTTTTTTTTTTTGAAGGCGCAGGCTGATAAATCTTTGTAGCGTTACTGATGCAGAAAGTCCCACATGTTCCTCATTATATGACCTGTCTTCATTATCATCACAGCACCATGTTTCCTCAGTGACACTGTGAGTCCATTTGTGCGCCTGTGTGTCTGTGTGTGTGTGCCTCAGTGCTTCAACGGGGGAGGACTGCGGCAACGACATGGGTGCCAACAGAAATGATAATTCTCACTGGGTGGTGAGGACTACACACACACACACACACACACACATATATACACTGTATAGACTATAAATATATATAATATGATATCCATGGATTACCTCAGAGTGGCTCATCTCTCCTGTTTCTACTGCAGTGATGAACATGTTTTGACAGAGCGTGTCATATAAAGCAATATTATACACACACGCAGCATGAAGGCTAGCCTCGGTGGGAAGAGTGGCTCATATACAGGAAACAGCCATCACCTTGGATTACCATCTGCATTTCTGACAGGTCAGAGATGTAATCAATAGTTATTTCTTTCCTTAAAAATACTTAGTTTGCACTGAGCTTTATTGGCTGCCCCCAAGTAATTCATCAATGTCACAAAGCCATGTGGGGCCTGTCTGGCAGCTTTCTTTTGTTTTTTTGCACCATAAATCATATCATCACATCAGCAGTGGAGATTGTGCAAAAGCTTCCTGAAAATGATGTTATTCATACCTCTATTTAATAATGAGAAGACTGAGGGTCATATATAGGATATAGGCTGTTACCAAGCAGCTGGATTTTCAATATGTGACTGGTCTATATCCTTGCATAACCTCACACAAGTACATTTTCCTTATTTCCTCACTAAGAAGTACCCACTTTGAATTTATATCTTATTAATTTAGTCCACAAACCAATGTAGACTAAAATCCAATTTCTTAAAATAAATATTTTGTGTGCATCTTCTTACTGCTTTTCATTCCATGTGCTGTGCTTTTCCCTGCAGCTACACAATTGCTTCTGCCTCTTTTTCACATTTCGAGCACCTTTCCCTTTAAAAAGGCTTCGGCAAATTCCTGTCCATAAGAATTCATTGCAACCCAAATGGAAAGACAACTTACCCAGAAATGGTCTCTTGACAGAAAAGAGAAAGTTGCTTATAACTGCCAGCGACAGGGTCTGTTGTATTATTATGTTCGGTGGACTACTGATTGAGAATTTTGGAGGGAAAGATGACAGCTGGTCCATTTCTAATGAGTTAAAAGCAGTTTTTGTAACGAGGGTGGAGACATACTTTCTCTACAAATGATCTCTACGGTAATTGGATTGTTTCTGTGTCCGCATGTGTGTGTGACATGGAGGAGAGGAGAAGGAGAGAAGGGATAGGCAGAAAACATTCACACCGCTGCCTTCAGCAACCCAACTTATCATCAGCGGCACTGTTAATGATGGAGCCTGCAGGGAAAGGGCTTCCAAAAACACAAACACAGCACCCACACCCACACCCACACATGTATAGGCATTCATAAAAGGTACAAGAAAACAATCTAGAGGGAAAACAGTCCCAGTCCCTTCCCTGCTATCACAGGTTTACTATTTCAGCACCTGGTTGCAACAGGGGTTTGCTTTGTTTGTGCTGAGCTGCACAAACAAAGCAGGGGAAGGTGATCCCCCTCACGTTCCACATGCCCACACTCACACATCTATTCTAGCTATCGTCCCAAACTGCTTCATCTTTGTGCTTTGTTCTTGCCGAGTAGAAATTTCAACCAGTCAAATACAGAGTGGATTATCGTTTTAATACTTCACATGACGGTCAAAAACTGATTTTCTGTGGATTTCTACACAGTCGTCATCATGCATCCCACATCTCACCTCCCACTGGTTTTGAGGTGACTGGCTCTTGAGCTGGATCAGCCAATCCTGTTGGCCGTCACATACGGCACAATGGTGCATGGTGATGATGACAGGTCGAGTCAGCAGGGCCCCAGGGGGCCCGCAGCTCACCACGGGGCTTAGGACTGCTTGGCCATCGTCCACCGAGGGCCTGGAGGTGACAGAGAGAGAAACACACTTATACATACACACAAATGCTGTTTAGAAATGATTTGACAGCAGTCTCTGTGTATGTGTGACACGGCTGAGCTGACAGGGGTAAACACAACTCTGGGGCATTGATATGCCAGGCGGCACTGCATACCTCATGTTGTCCTTTCTCTGAACTGTCACATACATCTCATACACTCTGCCCTGAGGTATGGCCCCCGCTGGAATTAGCAGACTCACCCCTGGGCAGCACAAAAACAGAAAGACAAACAAACAGGCATATGAGTTGTGAGTTGTGAGTTTCACCAGTGGAGTTTAAGAGCACAGATAGAGACATCATGTCAAGAGAGAAAAACTCTGAATATCTGTATATCTATATGCTACATATGTTTACATAGTGACACTCAGCTACAAACTCACTTACTGTTTAATGGTCTAACTTGTAATGGACACATCTTACTTTAGCACAGCACCAGAAGAGAGCAGTTACAGCCTCAGTGAGAAGTGAAATCCTGTCAGTCCATACATAAAAACTATGGCACTTCCTGCCTTTTCCTTTGGCGTGAGGAAATGATGTGACATTTCATTTCTAAACTCAATGGTCTCTCTGCTCATCATAGCATTATCATATTTCTACAGCTAGACCGATTTGCATTTCTTCATCTCAGATTGATTTGATATGATGCCCTCTCCGGCATTTTTTTTTTTAGGACAACACCCTA
Source organism: Selene dorsalis (assembly GCA_900303245.1). Taxonomy (NCBI): domain Eukaryota; kingdom Metazoa; phylum Chordata; class Actinopteri; order Carangiformes; family Carangidae; genus Selene; species Selene dorsalis. The sequence continues at coordinate 68,613 of OMNW01005919.1, read as the reverse complement.
CTCCCCTCTTCTCCTCCTCCTCCTCCTCCTCCTCCCTCATACATGCACACACAAACACACACTGTTCCTCTGTCTGGAGGGAGTTTCTCAGATAGCTCATTGATTTCCCATGTCCTTGTAGTGAAGTTTTTAAAAGGTGACAGACAGCTTCTCTTGCTAGCTAGCAAAGGCAATCACAACACTGCCATGGGGACGTCTCATGCAGCACACTGCCACTCTCTCTCACAGCACAGCTTCAAAGAGATCGGAAATGCATTTTAAGATGCAAAATACCAAACAGCCCCACTGACAGTGCCACAAAATATATCATTACCCAGACACACCAACAGATCAAATATCAAATGTGCTCTTTCCTCTCCTTCTGCCTATGTAACATGATGAGGTGGCTGAGCACAACCAGCAGCTGAGAACGTTTTTACAAGAATCAGAACTAAAAAAGAAAAACTTGAGAAACTTAAGAAGACGCTGTATCCTTTAATGTCGCTGCTAGTTTGTCTGGGCCTGTCGACATGCATCTGCGGCACGTTACAAGCAGCCCGCATGGTTTTTGAAGTGAGGACAGCATGGTTAATGTAAGCTGAGTGAAACAGTACACCTCCACTTCAGTACTCATGGTGCACACACCTCAGGTATCCATCACCTCTTGTCATACTGTGTGCGGTCACTATGCTGATAAGTTACATATGGTTTAGCCTATTATTTCAAAGTCACACCTCTGTGTGTTTGTGTAAAGGTTATCCTGGTGGAGATGGTAAAATATAAGACAGGCAGATCAGATCTAATATGTTGACCGCAATTTGTACAATACACGTGTACACAAACAGTGTAGCATTCGCAAAGATTAAAAAGGATTAAATCAGAAACAGTAATGCTATATGTTGTTTGATGCCTAAAAGACTAAAATCTTACTTGTTTTTTTAACCAGTTAGCCGTTTCAAATCCAAGGTGTAAAAATGAAAAGCAGCTGTTTTATGGGGATGATTTCTTGTCTGAATTCTCTGACCTCCCCCAGTCTTGTTGTCCATGTGAAGTTGCTAGGCAACCGACCAAGAAATATTCGAGGGCCTCAAGTGCCTATTTCATGGGATCTTTAAGGGTAACAGTTTGAAAAAGAAGAACATCATCATCAGTGGCCTATTATAAATGAGTGCAGAGTGGCCCCTTCAGAGTGCATGGGAAAAGCAGATGGATGGTCTCTTATCCATGTCAAGTTATACTGTGGAGAGCATTTCATTCTTTCACTATGCACACATGCAAAGACTAACACTCACACAGACAGATGCAGTATTGCTGAATGCTCATTTGAGGAAGAGCCACTGAATAAATTAAAACATGCAGCTGATGAGTTTTACGATAAGCGACAGAATGACAGAGTTTGCTAGAAAAAGCAGATCTTTGGTGAGTCAGACTTCGACTAATTTATTCTTTTGCCATACTGCAATGTTTACCTCTGCATATTTTGAAATATGACACCCAGCTGTTTGATAAAAATGTGAATATGGACAGAATTACAGATCAAATGTCAAAGCACTTATTTTCATGGTCTGGTTCAGTACCTGAGTTAGGCACAATGAGGTGCCCCCCCTGGGAGCTGAAGGAGCCCAGAGCAGTGCAGGATGGATCCCGGGTGCGGAGCAGCGTCTGGGTCTGCGTGCGACGACCCATCGTGCTGTCGCTGTTGTCCAGGAGGCAGTGGGGCAGCTTAGGTGACAGTTTAGAGGAGAGCTCCCCTCCAAGGTCATCCTGCGGAGTCACTAAACCTGAGGAATTGTACACCTTAATCTTCAGGTTGGGGAGAGGGTCCAGCAGTGGGGAATTAGTCATGGGGATTTTGTCGGCCACATCATGCAGGGCGTAGACTGGACCGCGGTACATAGCAGCCGCTGAGGTCAGGTCAGGCGGTGCTGTTAGGAGGTCAGCTAGGAAAGAAAAAGAATTGGACATCAGTCAAGCAAAGTAAATGTCTACAAAGAAGAATTGTGGTCATCTAAAACCCTTACCAACTGTGAAGGTAGAGGAACTAGTAATTTGAAACCAAAATACCAACAAGAAAATTAACTATTGAGAGCAATCAGCGTGACCACCGCCTGGCCTTACTCATTTGTTTTTCACTCATTAGGGAAGTCCACTCCACCACCAAGAAACATTACTCAGTCAGTGAAGTTATAGGCACAGGCAGCTGTGATTCATCACTAACAGATGGCATCTCTAACACTCAGTTTACCCAGCAGGTACAAGGATGAATGTTCAGTAGCTGAGCTGAGTGGGTGGAGTGAGGGCAACGGGAGCTCTCTGTCCTCCAGCTTCTCCATTACCTCCGAACCCTTACTGTTTCCAACTGTTTCTAGATGATGCAAATGTTTATGAAAGTCACAAAAGTTGGTTAGAAATATGATAGCTAGACAGAACCTATGCAGTGATTAACTATAGCACTATTATAGTAGCGCGTCTGTTGTTTTCAATGTCAGGCTGTATAAAACATCAAGCATGGTTGGTATTGCAGAATAAATGTGGTTAGAGATGTGAGAGGAAGCACTTTTTCTATCAGGGGCTACGATCACCTCCTTCACACAACATAGGGTTTGATGTGTTTTCAGATCCTGGCTTCAGTCATCTGGTGCTGGCGTCTACTGATTTGGATAGCTGGAGGCTAACATCAATATAATTATGAAATATATTTGTAAAGGCAGCCTAATTATCTCATGAAAACATTGTTAAACCTGTTAAATCAAAGGGAAACCTAAAGCCTTTTAAGTAACGCATACTTGTGGACATGAAATTTGGAAACAACAATATCAATACCATCTTAGATTCTGCAGATTGTATCTAAGTTGCTTACAAAAATTTCTTCATTGGCCTGGTGATGGATTACCAGTTATTTTTGATATCAGTGATGACTGACAAGGACAAAAACCGAAAGAGCACATTTAGCAAAGATTTTGGCTCTAAATACCGATTGAGCATTTGCTACCCAAGCAAATAAAATCTTACTTTCCAGGCTTTGCTATCTTTTCCTCTTTTTTTCAGTTTTCCTTTTTCATGCTCCCCAAACCCCAGACTATTTACAACACAATTACTGTGATCTGTCTGTTTCCCTGCTGTCTTTTTGTCCAGCTCACTGCCACCTGTCCTCATCCCTGCGGTCTTACTTTTAAGTCCTGCGTCACAGGCCCAAATCTAATTACAGTTTAATATGCGGCACGCAGACTGGCCTTATTAGGCTTTAATGATGGGGCATAGTTTGGCCTCCCATCACAACAAGTGCTTTAATAGTTTCATCACCTCAACCGCACAAACATGCTGCCTGAGCTTCTCCCAATGCATCTACGGTGAAAATGGCACATTTCCATTCAGATCATCTCCAAATACACACGTGCTACCAGAATCAAACATATTCTGCCAGGTTAATGCTACTATGGGATGCTAATGCATGTAATTCCCAATGCCTGACAAAACAGGTGTACCTCCTAAGGCTGGGTATTGAATCGTAATACTGTTTTTGTTACAGACTGAAATGTGTTTGTAGTACTGAATAATGAAAATGGTCAGGATCAAATGCTTGATCACGCTCAGCCTTGTTTACTAATGCTTCAATCAGATATTTATTACATAAATCATAACTTTGCCCAGTTCATTCTATTTCATTCAAGCAAAGTTCTTGTATAGCAAGAGACATTTAACAAATTTTTATTTTGAAAGGGACTTTTTTTTTTGTTGTTAGTTGTACAAGAGGGAAATAGGAGAACATGAATTTTAAAGCAAGATATATATATAAAAAAGAAACATTTTAGTATCCACTGAAAATCAAGTTTTATATCATCATCCTAGTTCTAGTCACCTAGTGTTCACTAACACACTCACAACTAATGTAAGACATTCTGAACCCCTTCTGAGCAGGTTAACACTTACACACAAAACACGTATGCACATATACATATCTCTCCAGTTCCAAACCTTTGCGGGCCGTCTTGATGCTGACTGGCTGAAAGCCACCGTTGAGGGCTGAGGAATCGATGATGTCAGAGTCAAAGTCCCGGTGGTTCTTCCTGTAGATGAAGAGCGCCACCACGACAGAGATAACCAGGCACATGATCACCGCTATCACAATACCCACATACAGAGCTACATCATCTGTACTGGGGGCCACTGGATGGGTGAAGGGATGGGGTGGTGGGAGAGGAGACAAAACACAGAGAGAAAAATAGTCTTTTAGGATCTCATAAGTTCATATCATTTAGCTTTCTTTCTCAATATGCAGGAGGTGTGATGAAGCCATTATCAGAAGACTAATATCCTGGTTTAAGATTAAGCCGGATATTAATAACCTTCTACAGGGAAATAAATGCACACAATATATCTCCTGTCTTTTTCATTGAAGTTAGTGCTGACCTGGTAATCAGTGTGTGTGTGTGTGTGTGTGTTAATGGAATAACAATGTCAAAAGTGAGTCACTTTGTTTGAAACACAACACTGGATCTGTTCTGGCTTTGCCACTTAATTTTCATTGTTTATTTAATACACCTCTTATTCAGAAAGTAATCTGCCAGGTGCAAGAGTTGTAACCTGTGTTTATGTTAGTGGGTTGCGTTTGTTCGTGTATATGCCATGCATCATAAACATTAAATTAAACAACAAAAGCAAGATAATTATGACAAACTCCAAGTGCTGCAGTGCAATTAATAAGGAAGGCTGCTCCAGTGCAACCCAATGACACACTGTCCTAACAAGCAGTCTCAGAAGTGAGATCAAAAGTTCTGAAGACAGATATGTAGATGTTTTCATCTTCAAATTACCGTGCTCTATGTTGGAGTTCAGAGTCTGTCTCTGTCTTTGTTCTTACACACTGCAGATAAGATCTAGACATAGCTTGCATTTCTCAAATTGTCTTTCATCTCTGTCTCCCTCCCAGAGTCTTTCTGTCCACTTTCCAGCTGGAGAAACCTCTGTGATTACTAGGCCTGGCATGGATATAGTGGCTGTTAGAAACGCAGACTCAGACAGGCGCTCATTACAGATCAGACCTTTTAATGGATGCCTACTGACAGTCTGAACTCTCTGTGGTGCTTGGTGAAAAATGTCCTTCACTGTCACCGTGCTGACAAATGGGGAGAAACTCTTCTTCAGAGGGCATGTGTGAGCCTGTGTGCATTGTTAAGGTATGAATACACGCTGTACATGTCAGGAGGTTGTAAAAAACAAAAAAGACTCAAAGACCAAAGTGCGTGCGTGCGTACTTATTTATAGGAGAAGAAATGTATTTTGATAAGGGAATAATAATTTGAGTATGCAAATTCAACACCAGTAGATGGCAGCATCAGACATCAATCCATACGCAGCACTTTAAGGACATTCATGATGGCCGAGCATTTGTGTAAATTAGCCTTGTGTGTCTCAGGGATGCAGATGGCAGTCAATCTGTCACTTGCACTCTCTTGCACAAAGGAGGATAAAGGAGTGGAGGGACAAAAGCAAGAGCAGAGTGCTTTTGTGACAAGTGAAAGACAAAAGTTGTGTAATTTTTTATCACATGCTTGGTATAGTAACTGTGTCTTCTCTCCTGCTAGTTGTGATTTGATTTTCTTCATTGAAAAGGTACATTTCTAAAGACTTTAAATAGACTTCATTTCCTGCTTTTAGAAAAACTCTGCTGGATTAAAATTGGGTTTGACCTTCACTGGGGCATTCCCTGAAATGACTGTATAAACACAGTGATTAAAAATTTGATAGTTTAATATCTAATGAATGGCTACATTTGAAGAGATGGTGGATTTATTGCTGTAGTCGTTTCAAAAGACTTCATCTCCCTCAGTTCCCCAGAAGGACATGTGTGGCCTGGCACACCCTTTTCAGCCTTAACAGAGACATCACACTAAGAAGGAATGTCAAGATACGTCCTCATATATGTTAGGCCCCTAATCCTTCCTCTGGCACAGACATGAACAGAAAACAGAAGAGGAAGCAAGTGATGAAAGTCTGAAAATGTAATTTCACTGTGCTCTCTCTGCCAAGCCTCCCCGCAGTTATTTAACATATATCCCCTCAGTCGAACAATCTTCCATCCACGCTTTGATGATAAAGGCAGCAACCTGCTAAGTGTACGCATTAAAATGTATCACTTAGATTAATACATCCCTTTGAACATGAGCCATTGTCGGAAAAGGGAAAAGTACAAGAAATGGAAATGAAAGGGATTATTGAACACTCCATTCTCTGTGAGGACGCAGAGATTTACAGAGGGAGGGTGAGACACAAGGAGACCAGACGTAGTGCCTGAGCCGACAGCAAAGCCACAGCGTCGGGATGGAGTTCATCAGGAGAAAAAGGGTAAAGGGCGGTGTCAGCTCTGAGTTACAGAGCGGTTACATGGCTGTGAGCAGGCAGCCGGCTAACAGAGACACATCATGGGAAAGGACGGAGCACAAATTGAAAAGAGGGAAATGTCCCGAGGTGGTTAAATGTTAGTAAAAAACAAACCAAGAGAAAACATCATAGAAGCACTGATGTGTGATGGAGAAAAAAAGAACAATGGCAACATGTATTTTCATTCTCTTATAAAGAAGCTTTTCTACTTGTGTTCAGTTTTAGTGCAATAAAGATGAAATGTTGTTGGTGTCCTCATGACTTGATGATGTGTGACTGCAAATTTTCTTGTGCACAACCTGCCCATGGAGCGATCATTAAAAAACAAAATAAAGTTAGACATGAAAATGAATGAAGAAAAAAACAAACAAAGGTAATAATGATAACAAAAAAACAATAACTCACATGAATTTCCCAAATCACTCTTGTCTTTTGCCACAGAGGACTTCTGATATAAGGAACCTTGAAGAGAGGAGGGGATAGTGGATGGGAGAGTAGGAGAGGTAGGGAGGGGGTGATGGAGGGAGAGGGATGATGAAAATCAAATTTAAGCCAACAGAAAAACAAACTCAACAAATGAGACAGCAACAAACTCATGAGTAGGAGTGATGACACAGGGAAGCGATCTTTCTTGATTTGGCCCCTCCTCTCCAGATCTCTGTACAGAGTATAGAGATGGATGAGAAGAGCGCAGGGGAACATGGAGGCTCTGTGAGGGAGTGGCACGATCCATCAACTGGGCTTAGTGCCTCAGCAGCAGCAGGACTGATGCTGGCAGGTGAGGGGAATGGAGGGGGCTGATAAAGTGTGGACTCCAACAGAGTCAATAGAACCTACAGCCTTGCATCTGTCACTGGGAGGTGGATGGAGAGCAGGATAAAAGGAACGATTATGTTAGGGAAGCAGGGAATGGAAAAGAGGTTGCAGGACAGAGATTCAGAGGGAAAACTTCCAACACTGCCCAACTGGGGCTGTGGTCTGGCTTTGTTGTGGCCAGGTAATATGTTGAAGTGATGTGGAAAGCAGGCGACAATGACAGCCAGGGATTGTGCACTAGTACACATAATATTCAGTCTCCCTGGGACATCCATAAACAACTACGCAAACAATGAAGTCCTTATTGGAGAGGGAGAGAGCCACAGGCAGACAAGTGGACCGACAGGAAAATCAATGGCTTGATAAATGGGGCTGGTGTGTACATGTAATCAGGCAACGGGGAGGCTGGGCTGGAGCAGGGGGAGGTGACTGTCAGGGTCAGTCTAACTGATGGCCCATTTGAACCCATCCTGTAGAGTTTCTGTTCATCCTGACAGAGTGTACAGTGTAGCAGGGTGAAGGCATGCTTCAGTGGGTGGGCTCCTTAGGAAACCTCAGAGAGAGGCGGACAAGAATTGTTCCATACCGACAGCACAGAGCTGGGGAGTGAAGGGGAGACATACAAAGGATCACTGTGTGCATTTCAGTCATTACGTCTTTGAGTACGGCAGATACCCAGCCTTACGGGAAATATATTGTCATCTGGGAAAACTGATGGCAACATCTGAATAGCTTTTTTTGTATCCACTACTTCTTGGTTATGAGCTTATATAACATTAATTAACTATTCTATTTATTTACATGTAAACAAATTCTTGTCTCCCACTTGAAAATAAACAGTAAAAACACCTCATGTTCTTGGAAAGATGAGGTGAACCCTCGAGTCATGATTTTCCAGTCTCTGTTGTTTGATAGCAATAAAGCATTTGCCCTTGCTGGAGCGTGCGCTCCCCTTTCTCTAGATCAATATGTCAAGAAAATGTCATGTCTGAGAGCAGGCTTACCAAAGGCTTGGAAAACAACATCAGAATCAAGAAAGACAGACCACTAGGGAGTGCAAAACAGAGATTTAGACAGGTGAGTCTCAGTGAAGTGTGAAAACTATACTCATGTGTTAGAGTTAGGAAGTTCTGTCTGAACAGGCAAAGTGCAACCTCTCTAGATCAATCTGCAGGTACTTAACTTTGTTAAGCCCAACCCCCAAACTCCCTGGCTGTCTAAATGTGATAAACAAGACACAAAGTAAATTATAACATAACTCTTTCCTTTTTGACTCGGGTCAGCAGAGTTTTTACAGTGTGCTGCAGTGGAGCAGCACCAAGAGTTCTGTTTCCAGGTCTGGTCATATCAAATTCCTTTGCTGGATTTCTGTGATGGACTGCAATTGAAATGATTTAAATAAATTCAAACAACAGAAAATAAGATCAAGCTGCAATGGAATCCACAGACACGTGTTTGCCCAGATGCCGGCGCTGCACTGGAAGGAGCAGATCTACGGTCCAAGGTGAGTTCGGATTGCACACAACTTCCATTCCCAATCATATTTGCTATAATGCGAGCTTTTAGATAATGGGCCGTTCTCCTAAATGCTAGTGGAAATGGTCATTAGCATTGACATAAGTGGCTTCACCCTCTTAGCTTCCAAAAAAAATCAATCCCTGAAATGATCCTAAATCTATATCATTATGGCTTTATATTCTCTGCAAACTGGCTATCAATCTACTAAGAACTAATGCTCCTGTGATAGGCTGAGTTACAGAGGGCATGCAGTGGGGCGGGGGGCCGCGGGGGGGAATGTATGTTGTGCTGCAGAGCGGATTAAATGAGATGAATAAGGCGAGTACAAGTGGGTTCTCTCATAGATTGCCCCCTGATTTTTTCATATAAAGATATGACCTTGGCCATAATATCAGCTCATGCATTCCTCTGAATAAAATCTATATGCACAGAAGTCACAGTTTCCTAAGTGAATGTGGACATGTATTGCATGTATTAACTTTGGACAAACACATGCAGATCCTTCAGGCAGCTGCACAAAATGATGCATATTGACCATCAATGTGATGTCAAACATAGCTCACGTCAGCATCATCTTGCAGGTGGCAGTTTAGAGCCTCATTGTGCTGCAAAAGCTCAGATCAGCTGCACACAATGACGGCCAGCTGTATCAAATTCTAGACTTCTAGACATCCTATTACAGTATTAGTGTCACAATCACCATCTGTAGTGGGTTATATGGACGATGGAGGCAGCTGTGACAATTTGTGCATCCAACACCTTCAAAGATGTTTATTGGAGAGGGATTTTATCAAACTAGACACAGATTTTAACTTGGTTACTGTGGAGTCTATCCAACTACCTCCTTCTGCTGCTCTCTTGTTATTACAGGCACAGGGACTGTGAAATAGAGAAGCAGACTGTAGAGTAGGCAGATGAACTTCAGGGTATCAGACACTTGACCGTGTAACTTCTTAACATGGCAGTGAACACATGCACAGACACGTGCCCATAAGAGCAACTGCAGCATGAATCAAATCTGTGCGTGTATCATGAGGAAGCAGCAGCAGCAGGAGGACTGCTGGCCCACCCGAACTGTGTGGCTGTTTTTAACTTGATGGAAGACAGAGAAACAGAAAACAATTTGCTGCCTGCAGAAAAATATCTGAATGCACCACAGACTGGCTTTGGCCCCCCTTTTTTGCAGCAAAACAACAAAACAATAAAACCAATAGAAAAATTGTGATTTATGAGACAGAAATGCTGGTGCATACCAGGGACTCTGTGTACTTTAAATTCATTGAAAGAGTACAAAACGTACAGTAGTTTCTCACTTTTGACATATGTAAGTGGCAGCTGAGAAAAGGGGCATGTCTGTCGCTCTGCAGCTCATGTTTCCTCTCATGTGTCCTAAAGGATCTCAGTTTTTAAATTAAAGTAGTAATCACAGCAACTTGGTAGTTGTGACCCCCCCCACCCCTGCCACTCCAACTCTTATGTAATTACAATATAATCACTTATTATTATTTTAAATATAACTCCCAAATGCTTAGCTTGTGACAAGGATAATTACTTAGAGCACCTCCCCATGTGGCCAAGTCTTTTTTTTTTTTAAACATATACTTACATTTTCAGCAGAGCTGACACAGTGGTTTTAGCTTCTATGTCACTTTCATCCAAGAGCTTTTGTGTATTATACATGTGCAAATAAATAGAAACAGATCGAGTGCAGGGGAGACAGAAAGAAAGGCATTTTAGAATGTCTTATTGTTTATGTATGAAAGAAGTGAAACAGAGTGAGTGAAGAGACAGGGTGAGAGTGTTATGTGAGGATGTGAAACACAGCGTGATGATGAAAGAGCAGAGTGAAACTCATGGTCAAAGGGTAAAGAAATTTCTTTGGTTGGCAGGTCAGAGAGAGTAGCAGAGGATTAGTCGGGTACTCACTCTGCATGCACAGCCCATCGGTGCAGTTCTTGGACTGGAGTACCATTCCCTCACAGTCCTTTCCCCCGTTTTTGGGTGCTGGGGCGCTGCATTCTCTCCTCCTCCAGTGGGTGCACTCTGTCCCACAGGTGGACCACTTACTCCACTCTGTCCACAGGCCATCCACTACCACACAACAGACAGGACAAATGAGGGCAGAGTGAGTGAAATGGCAAATGAGAAGATGAAAACAAACGGGTGCACGAGTGGGTGAGTTGATACGTGATCGAGATGGCGAGAGATATGTGGGAGAGAGACACACGTAAGGGTGGAGGGCACAAACAGAGCGAAATATGCAAACAGAGAGTTGCATCATATTGTTTATGCATTTACTTTTTGTGCACCTAAACCCTCTCTTCCCACTAATAAGTGGGTGGATTGTCATTTTACCTGGGCAGAGAGGATTACACGCCAGCTTCTGGATGCTTTGCCCCTCACAGATGGCTCCGCCGTTGAGTGGCGCTGGGTTGGTACAGCTGCGGGTGCGTTTCTGGTAACCACGGCCACAGCGACTGTTACACACTGACCACTCTGTCCATGTTGACCATCCACCATTCACTGGAATACACAGTAAGACAACATTAAAAATGATGAAACATATAATGTATGAGTCTTTGTTGTTTCTTACTTACATGGCTTAACCAAACATTTCCAAAGCAATTTACAAAGTTCTTTGCAACACAACTTTCAGCCAATAAAAACATAATGAAATGCATAAAAAACAACTCTTGACAAAATGAAAATGCAGTAAAATAAGCATGTTACCAAATGTGTGTCCACATTTGTGAGTTTTTGTGTTTTGACCCTGAGATCTCGGGTCGTTACTTTGCCACGGAGCCAGACAGTAAATTCTGGTCAGATTGCTGCATTTTCCATTCACTGATTCCTCCTAATGCCTCTCTTCCTCTCTCATCCATCTCTGTCAGTGGCTAAATCCAGTGGATAGTGACACCAGGGCTTGTGGCTGAGAACAAGTCTGTGGCATTTGAGATGGTGGAGCTGGGCCCCTCGGAGCCTCCGACTTTCAAATATGACACGCTTATGAGTGAAGCCCAAAATATTGGACTCTCGGGGAACACCGCCAAAACCCCACATTTCTTTACTGTCTGCTTTCTTTCCTCCATGGATTATGGCTCTATCTTTTCTCTCCCTCTATCTCTGTGTCTTTCTGCCATTTTTTTCTCTTTTTGTTGCCAGCTCATGCTCCTGTTTCCTGTGTCCTTGCAGAGGGTGAGCTGGAAACCACTGGGCTAAAAACACGCTGCCTATCCTTTACATTTTTTCATCACGAGCATTGACACAGCTCTCACATATCCTTTGGGTTTGTCACACTGCTTTGTGAGGATGTGTGCTTAGACATATAGTGCAACTGTGCATAAATCTGCAAGGATTCCATTTTGGAAAAAGAGGGGATAAAGAAGCAAGGACAGCACAAACAGATGCAGAGGCTTGTGCAACTTTCTCTCAAGGATGAGTCGACATCAAAGCAGTTTTTCAACACTACAGTAAGTCCTAATAGACTATGTTAGTGACAGGAAAGCCTTGCAGAGACAGCGACCTTTGTCCCTTAAAATCTGCTCCCTTGGATTTAAAATTTGTGTTTCTACACCCGCTGTTGGTCACATCCACCTCAGAGTTCACTTAAGTGTAGCTAAAGTTACAGCAAACAAAACAACAAGCCATTTCCTCTTCATTGAGCTTATGTCGTTTCCTGTGAGAGTTTCTGAAACAAGAGAGTTTGTGATGCTCAATCCACCAAAGGTGGATCGACAGTATCATGAGGAGATCCATCTAACACAGGATGAACTCTGCTGTCCTCAGTTAACTAGACTATCAAACCAGTAGTCACTCCACACAGAAAAACTGTGTCTCAGGTTCAGAAAGAGCATCTGTTTCGTGTGTCATTTCTCCTGTCTCGAGTAGCCTCCAGCAGTCAGCCACTGGCGCACAATGACAGTCATGTTAGTTGATGTTAGGGAGACAGCGGGTGAGTCTGTGTGAAACCACAGCGGGGGACTCTTTAAGTACGGCTCAGCCACATCAGCACCTTGCTTGCAGTTCAGAAAAATCACAAATCTTCCATTCCTAGCACACCTTCCGGCATGAACAAAATGAGCGCATGTTACATGCGACAGGAGAAAGAGGGATTTGCTTTATGCAGATCGACTTTGAAATTTGTTTTATTTTCAGTTGAGCTGACTGCTTATAGGAATTCAGCACTTCTCCTCTGCAGGACTCGGTCTCACTTTGCTAATCTCTCATTTGGGGGATGAGTGTTTGCAGATGGGACATGTGAGATCTTAATTGACTGTGCTGTTTGGTGTTACCGTAAACAATAACTGTGGCGGTGGTGCTGCGTCTCTTGGCCACAATGTTCTTGGCCACGCAGGTGTAGTTGGCGGTGTCAGAGAGCCGGGCCTGTTTGATGATCAGGTTGTGGTCGATGGTGATGTAGAAGTTTCTGTCATCCGCAGGATCGATGACCTCCTCGTTCTTTAACCACTCCACCTAAGAAAAAGAAGAAGGAGGGAGTGCAACATGAAACATAAGCAGCTCAGAAACAACAACAACAACAACAAAACTACTGCAAACGGGAGATGTGAGAGCAGATGTAAGACAGGTTGACCTCATTAGATTGTAGAAGAATCACAACAGCAAAGTGTTTAAACATCTGGAGTTTTTCTTGTCTGTGCCTAACTCCTGTAACAACACTGAGAGCCAGGATTTGAGCACAATTGTTTAAGTCTCTGTGGTCATGCTAAAAAAAAAAAAGTCAATAGCTATTATGCTCTTTTTTTATTCTCCCCAAAGAACAAAGCACAACAGTCACAGCTACACCAGAGAACAAAAGAGCTTGCCACAATTTCTAAAGCTCAGAGACTCTTTGACCTTTACTTATGAGTTTCATGTCCCTAAATGATACTGATATTGAACTCTCGGCACTATCATGAAACAGGGGACCATTTAGAGCCTTTATTCGGCTCTAAATCACCAAGATTCTTTTACCACTTCGAGACGTGTAAAGGGTTTGCCATTACAAAAAGAAAACAGAAATCACACATGCTGCCTCACACTTCTGCAGCCACTTTGATTCAAAAAATATTTCCTGGCTCTCTGGTTTTCTTCAAAGAAGCTGTCCAGTCATGTGGAGGCCTGGCAAGCAGCTAACTTCCTGTGTATTGTGATATCCCATGAGGAGCAAGGCCTGATAAGAGATAAGACACCAAGGAGCAGTACAGGCAAAGATAAGTGGGATGTTTATAAAGGGGTTTTCACATGAGATAAAGTATCTTAAAAAAAAAAAAGAAAAGAAAAAAAAAAGTGGGGCAATAACCTGATGTGAGACCCGACAAGACAAAACAGTCTGCGGGCTCACTGTTGTCATTGGGGGTTTTTGAAGGAACAACACAGAAACAGCATGAAGTGATGCAGAGATGTAAAACACACCGGCCATTGTTAGAACTTTCTCAGAAGAGGAGATGGGCCGATAGTGACATGCACCAGGTTATATGCATCACCAGCTTCAGCAGTGTCTGTGTTAGCTTGACATGGCAGATATCAAAAAGATGCCACACCTCAGCAAGGCTGCCTGCTCTCTCATCCAGCTGAAATGCACTGAAGAAGCTGAGAAGAAAATATTTTCAATGCTTCACTTCTCAATTATTTCACACTTAACCTCCTCCAACCTGTCTTTACTTCAAATCAATGCACCGCAACAGTCAAATCCCAGACACCAAACCCCGTCAACAAACTTACATCTGAACAAACATCGGATGCAAACTCAATATCAGAAGAGCCTCACAGTGCAATCCCTGCAAGCATGATGTATATTCTCTGCTTATTTGCTGCTTATGAGTGTTTTTCTCCATGAGCATGCATCAGCTGAATCAATCCCTTAGAGCAGGGGAAGGATAAAATTCCCTCACGGATCATCTACATGGCTGAAATGAAACCTAACATGAACACAATGTAATAAAGTTTCCATGTACAGGAGGGGAGATGCATTACATATGTCATATTTAATTTATGACTAGATGTTTAATGAGAGCTCCTTGATTATTACACAAGACAATGAATCTTGCAGTATGCAGATACAAGAAACAAAAGATCTCGTGTGTTAGGATTACTGACACTTAGGTCTCAGTGAGAACATCAGACACAAAAGACAATTATCTTTGTCATTTTATTGACAGCGCTGATTCTCAAGTTCTGATCAGTCTATTTTTGTGAACTAAAACCTACACAGGTAAAAAAAACAACGTTTGACAGAACAAACAACGCCTCAGTTGCAGCACTCCTGAAACTTGAAGATAAATGTGTCTACATGTGATAGGTGTGTATGATTAGGTATTTCAGTCCATTCTTATTATATTGGCTTCTTCTTCAGACGTATAACGACTCATCTGTTTCGACATCTGCTGAGGTGACAATTAGACATCTGTGAGGAGTTTAAGCACTGAAGCACCAGAAGAATTCAGCTGCCAATCGCTAACCTGTAGCTTCTGGTGACAGCGAAGACATTCTCTCCCTGAGGTTTTCAGACTTTTATGAAGTTCTACTTATTGCATACCGTACATATAAAAAATGTAACTGCTAAAGTAACTGCTAAAGGAAAAAGTGATTATACAGCATAGATCGATGTATTTATTGTATAAAGGTTGCATATGTTTGTGTGTGTTACAATATAACCATCAAACTTTACACTAGCAAATATGACAAACATGACTGGAGAGCAGGACCCCTGTGTCTCAGAACAAAGATGTGACAGTGATCCCACTACCAATTTGTGGCGTCTTTGTTCCCAGTTGTCATGCTGGAAAATGAGGGAACATAAGTCCAATAAAACAAATAAAGATGATGCAAACAAGAGAAACAATGGTTTTGTTGACATGATAAATATTTTGTCTTTAAGCGCTCACAGCAGAGGGTGTATAGAGCACAGGGCATTGTGGAGTGAAAGGTCTGATCTTAGAATAGAGACTGACAGTTGATACAAAAAGGTTGTTATCCAATTTTGCACCAATCACAGAGGCAGCCTCTCCAACCGGGGTGCATTCAGATGTCAAGAGCACTTTTAAATGAGAAGGTAATTAAAAATTGAACAAAAGAGCTTTTCGGCGCAGATGGAGGGGTGGGAGGGAGACAGAGTGACGAGGGATAGAAAGTGGTAGAAACTCATGTCAGAAGTGGGAACGTGTGTGTGTGAGTGAGCAGAAGTGAGCAACAGTTCACCCATCATTTATTCGGTAGCGACTATAATTAGGACTCATTAATAAAACCAGAGATGAAAAGGTAAGCCAATCTCTATCCTACACTTGTGAAAAAGATTTCCAATGATTAAAATTCAGCACCAGTCTACATCTTATACAGCACTTACCCAACTTTCTCTCATGCCAACGGACTTAAACTTGCACACACACACGCACACACGCACGCGCACGTGCACGCGCACGCACACACACACACACACACACACACACACACACACACACACACACACATATTCCTGTATGGGCATCATAGTGAGCTCCAGGTAAGTGTGGAGATGGAGTCAGGACCACCCTTTCTGCTACACTTAGAGACAAGTACTTG